>VYXF01010833.1:0-59879 GCA_013397295.1 Polioptila caerulea | reverse complement strand
TTCTTGTGTAAGAGGGGGGGGGGGGGGGGGGGGGGGTCTGTCCGTTTATACAATAATGGGGAGTGTAAAAGTGGGATAAACAGAACCAGCTGGGAGATGCTTTGATAGCCAGACTATATGCACCAAGAAAAACATGTGTGCATAGGGACAGATGGACAGATGGATAGATACAGATATACATACCTTCACCTCTGCAGACTTTTTAACCTCTTCAGGCCCCTTCAAGCTTTCACCTCCACTGAATTTGCTCAAAACTGAGCACTGGTGATCCCACTGCCCTCCCTGGTGACAGAAGCCATCCAGGTTCAGCCAAAGGCCTCCACATGGGTATTGTCCCAGAGGCCTCCCAAGGCACATGTGGCAGGGGTCCCTCTATAGCTCTGACGACCTGCAAGAAGTGTTCACTCTATATTTTAACTTTTCAAAACCCAAGTTCTCCATTTGCCCTGGGGATTTCTTCTGTACTTGTTCCCACATTAAAGAATTAATCATAGGATCATCCCATGCCATAACCTAGGGATTTCATCCTTGTGCCTCACAAGGGACAAGGTCTTTCTAAAATTTGGTTAGCAATTCTGAAATAAAAGCTTTAAATAACACATTGTAGTCAGGGGAAACAGAGGGAAACTAGAGGCTTAAATTTCAGAAAGCTTCAGAAGCTTTCAAGTGAGAAAGAATCCTCAGTTGATAACCAATTACCGGTCTCTACTCTTCAAGGGGAGTGTAAATGACTTCAAGACATCTAATAAATAATGTTTAGAACAGAGTCAAGCTATGTATTTACAGGGCCTCAAATTACATGATGTTAGAAGAGCAGAAGATATGTTCTCACAGTCAGCAGCGGGAAAACTAAAGCAGTGGCAAGCAGGGTATGACCCAGAATCCAGCCTGCCGAATGATTCTTTATCTCCAGCAATTTCCATGAGTTAAATGCAGAAAATAAAACCTGAGACAGGTTAAAAAAGAGGAGTACTGAACAGCTTCAAAACCCTGGGCTCTGTTACAGACAGAATCACCTACATTTTAAAGGGTTACTTGACAATCTGGCCATATGGTTCCCATATACCTTAATGGGACTCAGGCAGCCAAATCCCTTATGCAGCACATCAGGAATGCTAAAAAGCATGCCAGGCTCTATACCTATCATCGTTATTAAAAAGACCAGCTGGATCTTAAATGTTCCCCTTATCAATATATTTCCTTGAACAAGTGATAAAAGAGGGACTGAGACAGAGAAGTTACTAGCAGGACCAAGATCCTCAGTCCACAAATCTGCTGCACAGCTAGTGTTATCATCAAGCACTGATGTTGTTTAAACATGGGTAGGGCTGGAAATAAAGTAAAATACTTGTCCTTATTTTTCAAAACACTATTGGGAATGAGCTGATCCTTCTGATAATGGAAGATGTAGCATTACTCCTTCTCCTGTTTAACAGTACAATACAATGCAATGCAGTGCAATGCAATGCAATGCAAAAAAATAAAATAAAATAAATAAAGTAAAATAAAATACAGTAAAATAAAATATTTGTCATTACATCCTGGATTATTTCAAAACTTCAGATATACTGATTTTCAGATGATTCGTTGAGCTCATTATTTGTGCCTTGAAACAGCTATTCTTCTTAAATATCTGTGTGGACACTGAATGACAACATGCTAAAAATGTTTAGAACATCTCAAAACAGTTTCTTTGTGCTGCACTGAGCATCCACTGTCCAGGAATATCTCTGGATTTTGGTGAAGAAAAAATCCCCCAAAATTGGCATAGGCTCCCTAACTGAATGACTTTTTACTTCTTGCAGGTTTTCTGGTTTATGAAAACTCTTGTTTTCTTACTAGGATGCCAGCCATGTTAAATCACATTTTCAAAACTAGACAAGAGCAAACTCTTCTACTAAGGCAAATCTGCCCCCATGAGCTTTAATAAAGCAATGCCAGCTTATGTTGATTTTAATTGCGGGCTCTAGGGTCTTATTTCATTTATATCTGTATTTGTACAGTATCTGTTTAAATGGCAATACAACAAAATCCTCATAACAATCTTAGCCCAAGACAGAGAAGCTGAATTATCTTTCAAGTTTAAACATTTGCTGTATTTATTTTTTTATTTTTAATAAATTATAAATACAAAAGGTTTCAACACTTAGAATGTTTCTGAGAGCAGTTAAACAATGACTCTGATGAGATTTGAAGCCTACAAAATTAAGTTTTGCATACATGAGCCCGGAGTTAATTCTTTATGCACTCTAATGTTTCTGTAGAGTGCTTCATTTTTTATTGAAGCTGTGATGCTTTAGCTGCACTCTTTTCATGATCACATAAAATGTGCTATATCTGTGAAAGTAAGACCCTGTCCAAGCACTGGTTCTGAAGCAGCTTTGCTTTCACAGTACCAGTTGTACTGGTCTCCAGAACCAACCCACACATGGTTTTGGATTAGGAATCAAAACACACAGGAACTAAGATGCTTTAAGAGTCTCAGAGAAGTATTTACAAGACCAGCTTCAGCCAAGGGAAGTGATTTTTCCTCAGTTCCCTCTGGAGGACAGCAGCAGATTTCTTTGGGTGCAGCTCATGTCAGCTAAATCTCTGTGTGTCCCATAGTTGCCTTAAATTTTTTAAAGGTTTCAGTGTCAGCACTATCAAGTATAAGCAGCTTAGGCACAGTTCTAGATGTTTGTATCCTCTAAAATTGTAGATAAATGCCTTAGAAGACTGCTAAATATCTCTGACCAGTTTAGTGTTTCCCTGGAATTGACCTCAATGGTTTCAGTCTTCTCTTTGTACATGTGCCAGACTTTCTTTTCAGTCTTTTTCAGACCAGAACATTTATAGTATGATCTGGAAAAGTAAATAACTTTCAAGCAAGTCAGATACCAGGTTTCTACATTTGAAACAATTTAGATTGAAGTAGGAGCTTAATTAAGTTTTGACTTAGAAGTTACGGTAACTAGCTTTGCACTTCTAAAATAACTTTTACTAATGGCAAATCTCTGTCTTTAGTCACATAAATACTTTTAAATACTGTTTCTCATCCAAAAAAAGATTTTTTTTCTCAGCAAAAGAGAAAGTGGGTGATACTTCGACTTTGGTATGTGGAAACTATTATCCTAAAAGGGAATCTAGACAGAGGGGAAATAGTCTACTTATTTTAAATACAGGTGTTTGATGAATTTCTTAGGGCTTTCATACTGATATTTCAGCTAGCAGTTATTCTAACAGCCACAGGAAATCCAAATGATAAAAATTCAGTACTCAAGCAGGACTTCAACAGCTCAACTGAGGAGACAAGACCTTCCACATAATTTTCCTTAGAAAAAACCAAACAAAAGGAGACTTCACAGTTATCACACTTATCTTCCTTTTCCCCTAAATTTTTCCTATTTATATATTGCGCAAAAGCGCAGCCATCCTAGGTCCTAGCACTAGGCTAGCTCTTTCTCATTGCAATTCAGTTATAACAATTTGTTTGCCCACTTTGTCTGTTCCACTCAAGCCCCTAGTGTGCACCCGAGCTGCTCAGCAGCGAAGGCTCAGCTTCCTGCAAGGCTCCTCTCTTGAGTCAACACTGGTGTGACCACAGGATGATGTGAAATTTGGCATATGGCAAACAGAGCAGGATCACAACACTTTTGGACTAGATCTAGAGGTACAAATCAGCATGTGTCAAGACTTTTGCAAGCCTACCAACATAAAATACCCATTGATATTTCAGCATTTGGGGTGATTTTAAATCCCACATGACTTCCGTCAACATTTTTAGGCACCTAGGTCTTGTTGTGGTGTATGCCTTCTTTTGAAACAAGAACTTCAGACAGGAATAGAACTTAACCATAATTTATTTTGTCTAACTGGGCATTGACATAAATATGGATGATATTTTATGAATGCACGCGCGCACACACACACACACACACACACACACACACACACACACACACACACACACACACACACACACACACACACACAGTGTTGACAGGCTGAAAGAAGAGACAACATGGCACACAGGAGAGCAGAAATTTGAAACGTGAAAATTCAGCCCAGATTCAGTCACAGGAAAGCCCACTGATTTCAGTGCAGGCCCAGTACACCGGAAGAAGCGGCATCACTGATCTGCCACTTTTTGAAGGCAGAGCCTCTTGGCTTATTAAAGAAATACACAGCATATGTGCTTTTATATCCTTTGGGTTCCTGAAGATGTAAAAGACTAATAAAACAGAAACTTTAGAATTCTCATGCTTTGTACTGCAAACCTAATCATGACTGCGAGACTGTAAATTGCGCCGAATTTAGCTGCTACATGCTAAGCCAAAGTCTGTCCTCATAAGTGTATAGCTTAGTTGGCTTTCATCTCAAGGTTAGTTTTTCAAGATGAAAACCTTTCACCAACACTAGCAAATGGATCCCATTTTATCAGTTGCTAAATTGATGGTCTCTTCCTGTTTAAATTATTTCAGTTTAATTATTTAATCCAATCTTGTTGTCATGGCTATTAACAGTTTACCAGCAAAGGAGGCTTTCATTTTTCTTTTTAGATGATGTAATGCCGCCTGAGAAAATGCAATTTGCAACTACTGATGTATACATGTGGATGTGGATGTATATGTATGTATATATATATGTGTGTATGTGTGTGTGTGTGTGTGTGTGTGACAATCCATGATTCTTAAACAGAACAGGCTCCCCTCAGCTCCCTGATATGATCAAAATACTGATATGGAGTTTAATTGTCCGCTTCTTGTACATTGCACTACTGTATTGTTATGGATAAGATGTATCAAATTCATTCATTTAATAAAGAAATGTAGTTTTAAATATGTTGTAATATTGTAACCATAAGATATTGTGTGTTGTAACCCTATCTGAAGCTCCGCTGGCTACACAGCAGAGTTACCCCCATCCCTCTAAGCACGTAATAAGTACCGAAACCACCCAAATAAGGGGGCTATTTTGTTGGGCAGAAGGAACCAGGACCTGCCTAGGAGACGATCCTTCGGAAGAGATTTGATGTAGATTTCATCACTGAACTCAAATGTAAAAGACTGTCCAGGGAGAACTGATGCAATCATGCATAGACTCAGTGAAATGTAAAGAAGTTCCCGGAGAAGGAAGATACAAGAAGGAGGAGACCCAGGAAGAACTAAACTACCATACAGAAATTCAAATTAACCCCGGAGCCAACATTGTCTCAACACCAGACCACAGAGATGACATCTGAATATTCCAGAAGGAAGAGAGAGACAAAGAAACTTTTGCCCGAGGCTAAATAAACTGTATAAAATCTGGACACTGAGATCAGAAAATTGTGAACCCCACTGGACTGCTGTGACAGGGGCAGGAGTCCTGGTTCACCCAATGTTTGAACATTGTCCTACCTTATTGTGGCATGAAATTCTGTGATTCGATTTCGCTAAAATAAATCCTGTTCATTTTTTTTCCTAATTTGGCTCTCGCAAATTTATTGATTTGGCTTGATTGAATCACCATCTATAACATGTATCACACAGATTTATAGTTAGGCAAACTCAACAAAAATATATGCCAATAATAGAAAACACAGAAGTTTTGCAACCGTTTACACTGTTTAGAATATTTTCTACTTACCCTCCATATTTGCAAGTGGCTACAAGCAGTTGAGAATCGAGATATTTATCTTGGTGATTGATGTCAATGAAAAAGAAATTAAATTTTAATCATCTGTTAAAAAACTGTTCATCCTTGGTAAATCTGTGAATGCATTCTTTCAAGGTTACTCCAAGGAAAAGAACATTAGCTTAAAGCTTCATTGCTCCAACTATTCTGTCATTCCTGTAACTAGTAACAGTTGAGATTGAAAACTGTCATCTGGAAATTTTTCCTGTAAAAAAAATGAGATTGTGTCAAGAACAAGATTTGGCTAAGAAATGCTATTTCAGCAGTTTCTTTTTTTTAACAGGATATCTTATATAAAATTAAATAAACCTTCTGGTTTCAGAGCATTTCAAGATTCTCATGACTTTTCATTCTATTTTCTTCTTTTGTAACTGTAATCATTTGAGTGAACAGAACTGATTTTTTTCCATCTTCTGAATCATCAGAGAGTTCAGCAAGACTGAAAAGATAAAGTAACAAAAGGAGAAATAAATGTATAAAACCTAGTCAACAATCTAACTTTCAAAAAGTTATGTCCCATAGCTGAAAAGGGTAAACATTTTAAAAAGAAAAGAAAAGAGATAAAAAGTAAAAAAAATGTTCCTCATATTGTTAGTCTCAGTGACAGAAAAAGGAGGGGGTGGTATGGAATTAATATAAAAATTTGTGAATAATATACTCCAAAACAGATTAAAAAATAAAAGTAAGGAAACATTCTATTTTAAAACCTGAATGTAAGATTCTTAATAAGAATATATAACCACATAATTAGAACTTGTCCCCACCTTCCTCATAGTCATATTGTTAAAGTATTCAGATTTGTAGCACTCTAATAAAATCAGGAATTACAATTTCTTGTCTATTATCAGGGAAATCATGATGATATAGCAGTTTTGTGTGAATTAGGACTGCAGAATATGCCTTAAACTTAGAAAAAGAATGTATTTTAATTCAGATTTCAAAAGGACTGATTATTAATATCTTTCCTCCTTAGACAACTAGTTATGACTAGAATTTCTTCAATTTGGCACAACTATGGAATTCTAATAATAGTTATTTCTTCATAAGCAAAGATAGATAGACTCAAGCTCTTCATTATTTGCCCTGTATTCCCAACTCCTTTTACAAACTGTGACTCACTACTGTACCTTCAGTGATATTTTACAATCCGAAATTGAGCAAATTCTATTTATTTCTACTAATAGAGTCTCCAGTTATGATAGGTATTGTTATGAATAAAAACCCAGAATTTCCTCATGTTAATGTTATCTGTTTTAATAGTAAAAGTTAAAGTTCACAGTTTCTGTAATGTGTTGTATTATGTTACCCAAAAAGCTGTAAAACCTCCTGTTACATCCCTAGTTTATCAATCCTGTTACCCGCTACCTCCCAGTGTTTCTGTAATCCCCTTTTATTTCCCTTTCATTCCACAGGGTAAAAACTGCCACTGCCCTCACGGACCAGCAACAATAGCAGCCGGCCCAGAGCGGAGCCGGGCCGGGCAGGGAGGGCGGCAACGAGAAGGACAATAGCGAGGAAGGGCGATGGGAAAAAGAAACCAAATATGCAAATTACCACCGAAAAGCCTCAATTTAAAAGAAAATACCCCTAAAACAACAAGCTGGAGCCAAAATCTGCAAAACCAACTGCAGGACTGTGCCAGGGAAAGGCAGAGCTGTCTCTCCATCAAACTTTTAAGCTCACCCTGACCAGAGTAGACCTGGAAAGCCATGACCCCCCTGGACTTCGAGCCAATTCAGCGTCTTCCTGAGCACTCCCGTGAGGATGGAAGTCCCGGCTCTGCCTGAGGGCAAAGCTGCCTGCACTCCTCCTCCTCTGTGCCGTCCGAGGGAGCAGTGGCGGTGTGCGCGACCCCTCCAACCCTCCACCCCAGAGCTGATTTCTTAATAAAGGCTATAAAAAGGAGCCTGGGCTCCTGGCCCTGATTATTTCAGCTCCTAGCCCTGATTATTTCAGGTATGTCCATGTCAGATGTTATCACCGTGGTTTTGGTGATGTCAGTGATGCAATAAAGTGGTTTTACATGATGGAAATAGCTCTTTAATCATTTATGGAAACCATGCAGTTCAACTGCTGACTGTGTGACTGCAATGGCTAAATGTAACAGCAGACTGTTGGAAAACAAGGCTTTCTATACATACTATGGAAAATTCTGTCTCTGACAATGTCCTGAGGACCTCACTGCATTCAGAGTGGACAGCCAGTCTCACCTAGGAAACTATCTCAAGTGTTTTGTTTGGGTAAATCTGGTTAAAATAAGCTAGTTTTGTAAAAAGGAGAATGTCTGTGGTAAATTCACAGAAAAAGTGACTGATGGGAAAAAAGAAGGAAGACCTTACTGAAGGGTTTGAAGCCAGCAGTTTTTCCTCCTTTCCCAGAGTGAATAGTTTAAAGTAATGAGGACCTAGGTGAAGACTACTTCTTATCTCACAACCCCATTTTCTTAAATATGGAGGTTTGATAATGTTTGATTCAGTTTAGCTAGGAAATCTGTCTATCACTGATAAGTCCATTTGCTTCTCCTGGGAAGGAGACAGGATCAGCCCCTCAATGACAAGTCTAAGACTGAAGCTGGGGTGCAGTAGCTGGTATCCACCCTGATGCTGGGGGGATATAGAGGAAGAAACATGAAGTCTGTGGGAAAAGGAAAGAAAGGAAGAAAAAATCAACCAAAAATACAGAGCAGGGATCACCTTGCCCTGCAGCCACATAGCCATGAGAGCAGTTGTCTGGAATGAGGGAAGGTTTTGCTCATCTCTGTTCTAGTCAAACCCAGAAACAAAACAAAAGAATTCCTCAGGCATCTCCTGTTAAGGGGTTGCAGGTTTTTTCTGAAGCTGATTTACCAAGTAGCTTTCAGTTAAAATTCGTTTTGCATTCAGCTAAAACTTGAAATAAGCACGCACTGGGCTACTCTAGGATTGACATGAGACATAAATGAGACATTCACTTTAAGAGCTCTGGGACAATCACTGGCCTTAGCCTCTTGTGACCTCCAGCGCACTAAGTGTACCTGCTGACCATTAGTAGCGGTCTCTTATCACCTCCTTTTTAGCAGGCACCACTGTAGATTTAAGGACAATGAACTGTTTCTCTTTGCCTTGAGGTTTTTGGTGTTTTAATGTGTNTTAAAGTTTCATATTTTTTTTTTTTTTTTTTTTTCCCCAATAAATAAAAACTTTTAGCTTGAAAATCTTTTCTCTTGGATTAAATGCAGTTGATGTTGCCAAAAATAATACAACTTTTAGATTAACAATATTTTTCAGAGAGTGGATCAGATGACTGATATCTTCATTTAATAGCCTCTGTTAGCTACTTCTGCTTATGAGAGGACATAATTTGCCTCTTTCTCATTTTATTTTTGGGAAGTTTAGCAGTGCAAAAATGCTCCTTTAGGATCACAAAGCAACGTTGGAAACTAGAGATGCAGAAGGAGTATTTGTTAAAAAGTGTATAATTGCAAGTGCCAGTTTTTCTATAAAAAGGAAGCTGAGAAGTATGCTATGAATGTTCATTTGCAAAGTCTCAAGCTGTGACTGCGTAGCTGTGAATCTCATTCTGCTATTGTCAAAGCACCGCATTGGTAATTGGCAAGAATGGATGGCTGGCCACATACAAAGTAACAAAAGTTACAAGATCAGCAGCAACTAAATATACTTGCTTCTTCTCCAAAGTGTATAATCTCCTTTTATTCTTTTTCCTCTGAGAGTTGCATGATAGGTGATGAAGGATTAAGCTGGGGAATAAAGGGAAAGTGCAATCCCCGTGACTTAAAGCAGGAATCCAAGCCCTCCGCTTGCTTTCCCCTCCTCTCTGCCCTGGAGCTGACTATAGTGCTGCAAGAGGGGCCAAAGTGACAGCGGCATCCAGCGAGCATTTGTCAGGGTTACTCATCAATCCGTCTAGGGACCACCAGGTGCCTGGATGTATTAAACCACACAGTTGTATCTGCAGCCAGTTCTCCCCAGGGGAATAGCATCGCCAGCTGGGACAGGGAATGTGGAAGGAAGTTCTTATTAATATCATGTGTCACAGCAGGACGTAAAGTGACACGACACACAACGTGATGGAATGCAACTTGGTGTAGCACCAGCTATCTAAGGGGTAGGAATTTCACCTCAGTGGCAAGCCAGACTGAAAATGTCTGCTATAAATTCCTGTAATGCAGGAAAGATGCTGTAAAAAGATTGTGCCTCTTTTTCTGCAACAGCTGTGAATAATTTGACATTTAGGCAATAGTGTAATAAAAATAATAAATAATAATTTCACTGGAGCCTGTTGGATCCTTTAATAGATGCAACACTTGAGCTGCTGGAGTCTCTCGAGCATTTCTGAAATGTTATCGGAAAACACAGGCAAAAGAAGGTCCCATTGGTAGCTCTGAATGTCCCCTAATGATTTCCTATCCAGATAATTTGCTTAGATTCATCACCTTTACTATCATAAATCAAACCCTGATGTGATTTTAAGTCCCTTAGCTACCCACACAGAAAAGATATTGTATTAGATTGTTTTCTGTTGCCTTTTATCCTCTCCTGTTCCAAGAAGTTTGGTAAATATCAAGGCAAGCCTTGAAATTGCAGGGATTTTGGAAGTGTTTGGGTTGGGAGATTTTTGGCTCAGTTTTGTCCTTTAGTTTGATGGAGTATCTGAAGGAAAATTTTTACCTTTTGGTGGAGAAGGAGGACCTGATGTTGTGGTGTATGAAAACTGACAGAGTTGGATGGAAGCTTAAGATTTGCAAAAATGGTTTCCCTGGGATAAAATGGGAATTATTTTTATTCAATTTCTGGTTGTTTTACACAAAACTAGCTTTTGAAGGCTTGAGTTGTGTTATTCCAGTTGTGGTTCTGGAACAGTAAATTGGGTGGTAGCACCATGACTGGCTGAGAAGAAAGTTGCCACAAAAAGTTATGTAGAAGTACATCTCAGAATACTCCAACCTAAAATGTGTGCTTCTAAAAGAAGTAGGAAGTAGGAGTATTCAGAAAATGAAAGAATTTTCATTATGCAAGGAAATGTGCATATTTAAAAATGTGGTTTTTTTGAATGTACCAAAACCAAAACTAGTTTAAGCCATCAGTGAATGAAAATTATATATCCACATTCTGAAAAAATTACTTTTCCTCAAAGCTGAAATTCTGCACCTTTACTTTAGCCCTTCTAAAGTCTTGAATATCACAAAAAATATACAGTACAAAACACCTGTTTTCACCTGATTGTTTTTCTCTCTGGTAGAAAACTAAACTAAACCAAACTAAAACACCCATGCAAATGGCTCAGGTTCCATTTTAACATCAGAACCTCATCTCCCAGTGGATGATACTCACTGCCAAGCCCTTGTGACTCACAGCATTGCTGTGGCCATATGGAGGGCAATATGGCAGGAACAGGGACTCTTACTCAGGAAAGGGGCCAAGGTGTTTTGAAAAGGATTGCAGGAACAGGGAGACATGCAAGTTGCTGTGCAAAAGACTAAGGAAGCACTGATTAAAAGGGTTGTCATGGGGAAAGGATTAGAAATTGAAGTGATTGTTCTAGGCAGACTGGGAGGGATGCAAAAATGAAGCAGCAGATGGAAAACTTTGGAAAGGCACTGGATCTAAAGAAGAAGGGTATGGCATGATTCTGACAGGAATATTTGCTACAAATTGAAGTGTCAGGATCAAAATAATTAGTTATTAAGGTGGTATTAAAACTCAATCTTTTTTCAGTGTAGTAAATGTCAGAATATTTTCAAATACTTTAGTTTTCAAGTTGTGTGATTCAACAGACTGCATTTGTCCATAAGGGGAATGGGTTAAAGCTGAAGTTGAAAGGCAAGAAGTCCTATGGAAAAAAAATGGGATATTTGCCTCCATTCATCTGAACTGGAGGTAAATGAGCCATCTGGAACTGAGCAGAGAAGGATGAACAGCTTCTCTAAAGAGAATGTGAAAGCAACATCCTCTCTGAGCACTGCTTTCCAACATGGAACTCAGCTTGGTCAGAGGGGTCCTGTGAGGATAACAGCAGGTGAGGCAGAGATGTGGTGGATAAGTGTGAGAGAGAGACACATTGATAAATGTTTTCCAGGTTTGACAAAGTGAGCTTGAGCAGATGTGTTGCTCTCTGCCCAAGAAGGTTGCTGTGGGACAGAGCCCCTACCCAAGCAATACGCTCAGACAGTTGACTAAGAAATGTCAATTTGCTTTAGAAAGACTCTTTTGCTTTGAAAAAACTACTGTCTCTTCTACCCATGAAGAGCTAAGTCCTCATTTCAGAGCAACTCTAGGCAGCTCTGTGAAGGCAAGCAAGGGGCACAGGGATCCAGGAGCAAATAGAGCTGCCCCAAAAACCCACCCACGCTGCTTAGCAAATTCCAGTTGCATCTGAATTAACAAGAACTCATGAGTCCATGCCTCAAGTCTCTCAAGGCATCAGAGACCTGCTCTAAGTATAAAATTACTCCTCTGCACAACAAACACAGAGACATCCTCCATGAGGCCAAGCAGGATGGGAATGGATGCAAACTTGTCCCTTACCCCCAAACACATCCAGGAATGCAACTGTGGTGTTAGGTGTAGTGCAGGCAATTTGAAGGGCTCTCAACTAACCTTGCTAAAAACACAGGCTCATATACTCTACATAGATTAGCCATCTCTTTTTCATCCTCTGCAAAAGTCTGTTTAGCCAGTTAATGACCTCCTCGGCAGCATTACCAATCCTGAGAATGGTTTGGGAGGAAGCCCTAAGAATATCACCTACATTACAGTTCATCACTGTCTCCTTCTTCCCTCATTTCTCCCCACCAAACAATGTTCTTTCTTAAAGCCTTTCTGTTGCTTTTTGGTTTGAATTTCAAATAATTCCCCCTGATTTGCACTTAACTCATATATTCAAAGACAAAACCCCCATATAATTAAACAGTAATATGAAAAAGGCCAGGGAACATGGACCTACACCCCCAGCAGTACAGTCTTAAATAGT
The DNA here is from genome assembly GCA_013397295.1 of Polioptila caerulea. Lineage (NCBI taxonomy): Eukaryota > Metazoa > Chordata > Aves > Passeriformes > Certhiidae > Polioptila > Polioptila caerulea. Next base: position 47,252 of record VYXF01010833.1, on the reverse strand, counting down.
TCTGTCCCAGATCCATAAGCACTGCACAGTCTATTTTGAACAGTCTCCTGATAATTTTGTGAGTTTTACAGGGCAACATAAGGTTAGGCAGGCCTTTAGTAGATCATGGTGAGTAGTAGCAAGTAGACAGAAAAGGCTGCATCTCTTCAGCACTAATGTGTGGATACTGCAGAACATGTCTCTTTTAAACAAGAAATATCAGTAAGGGAAAGTCAAACAGCATTTGAAAAGAGCTGGGAAACATACTGGGGGATTTTATTGCAATTCTTTGCTTATTATAGATGTGCATTTTTCTGTGCTGCCTGACTGCTGTCTGGGGCTCTGTTTTGGGAACTGCATAGAGCAAGACAAAGCTGAGGAGCTGACAAATGGACAAGCAGGTTGGCACAGAACATAGCAGTAACTAATTCTCCCCCTACAGCTGCTCCCCCTGGACTAGCCACTTCTTTCTTCATAGCCCCATAGTGATGTTTCACAGTGCATATCATACAGGATAATCTGGTTGCACTGGCTTACCTCAGATACCCACTCTACAAGAGTCCATGGCAAAACTACATACATCTTCCTTTGTGTTACCCTGTAAGCAATTGCAAAACATAAGGAAGCCAATTCGTTCCTTTAACTCAATTTCCAATTTCTCTCTCTTTAGTAAGTGTATGCATGCTGTTAATAATGTTTCCTTAGCCCTCTACCAGGACTTGGTCCTTTTCTATTTCCTTTAAAGCAGAAAATGTAAACTATTGGAGTGGGTTTCATTTCACTTCCAGAAAAGTGAAGCATGCTGCTGCAAATATATGCAGTTGGACTTGTGCAGCTGGAACTCACACACACACAGACCATTTCTTCTGGGAACTGAAACACTTTTACAATGTGTTGGGTGACAAAACACATTAGTATGTTCCTTATATAGAAATGCCATATACCACTGTGTTTTAAGCATAATTGGGTAGGAACATTGTAATATGAGCTCTAGAAAGTTGGACTCAGTTGTGTGAGCCCTAATCATTCCCTAGGAAAGGACTGAGATGAGATTTGGCTTGTGGATATGTAGCAGGCATCTTGTATATGCTTTGGGAAGTTTGGCATATTCCACTGCAAGCGATCTGATAGAGAAACACATGTATCCTGCATAAACATCAAGGAAATCTGTATTTAATGACAGCAAAGCTGCATGTGCACATACACAGAAGAAAAAAGCAGGAAAAAAGAGACAGCACTGCAACTGTACTCACAATCAGGCTGCCGGTGAACCCTAAGACAGATAAGCACTCACCAGAAGTCATCTTCACCCCTAAATTCACATGCCTAGATCCCTAACCTGCTGGGGAAACAAGAGAAACATGTCCTGTTTTATATATATCCTGCATTAGATGCAGGTACCACTTGCAGAAGGTGCCCTGTGCTCCCATACAAAACCCATGTAACGATCACATTATTTTACACGTCAGAGATAAAAGACTTGGAGGTAGACCTTTATGCTTGGATTGTGATTTTTATTTTCTTTTTTCACCTGTGGATTGTCCTTCAAAAAAATAAAGCACTTAATTCCCAGTACATCTAATTGCAATGAAAACCTAACAGCATTAGTTTCTTGAGTCCAATCCTGCAGTTGTCTCTGGAAGCAGCCTTGTTTAAATTCAGGGTAACAGAATTACCAAAATGTGCAGCTGGGCTCTGAGCAGGTAAGGGGATGCTGGAAATTACTCGTGCCAGGAAAATGGCATTTACAAAGCTTGACCTGTCCTGTGTGAAATGATGAGGCTTGTGAAAGCTAAATCGGTCTTCAAGGGATAGCACTAATATCAGTCTGTCGTTCCAGCTCTGCAATAACCAGACATGGAAGACTTAGCACCTTAATAGCTCGTTTATGGGTCAGCCTGGGCTCCTGTGCCCTGCACACATGGCCTCGGCCTGCAAGGAAACATCCCAGTCTGTTCAGTTTGCTTTTCCTACCTATAAAAGAGGTTTCTGGAGAGGCTTAAAAAAACCACAGCAGCACAAGAAAGATGCAGAATGATTTTTGAAGTTGCCTTTCCAGAAACACCTTTCTCTGCTGCCTGCACTCATGCTTTGACAGCAAAACTGATTTGGAATCACTGATGTATTCTTGCCTTTCGTGAGGTGTCGGAGTGATCTGGGCATAAAACCCAGGACATGACTGTGCATTTAGCAGCACCATTTTCACCTCTCTCTAGCTCTCTGTGCTGTAGCAGATTCTTTCTTCATCATTGCTTTAAGTTAAAGGAGAAACCTCTTAACTATTTCTTCTGACATTTGAGCTTAAAAGATTTTTTTTAACAGCTATTGCTATATATGCTTCACTTTTCTGTTTTGTTCCCTTTCCCCCAGTTATTTTGAAAAGATTTGCCATGCCCACATTCACTTTATATTTCTGGCATTTTGAGATTTCAGACTTGAAAATATGTCTCAAATACCAGCATGAGTTTCAGACAATGAAATCATTAGCTTGAAAGAAAAAGCTTAAGTTGTCCATCAGCTGTAATGTTGACTATGTGACAGAATGCATAGAGCTTGTTATCCAGGAAAGGAATTTTTTTTTTTTTTTTAATGCAGGAAATAACCAGATTGACATTTATTAAAAAGATAAGAAAAGGGATTAATAAAATTTAGTTGTTGGAGCATTCTGAGTATAGTGATGGGCCAGTCAAAGGTTTCCAGTGTTCTGATTAAGAATAATGTAAGGTGTTCAGGGTGTAAAGGTGACATAGCTGAAAGAAATCCAAAGAAGTATTTAGTTCGGAGATATTATTTCTGAAAGTCTGGTTGGTGTTATAATTGCTTCAAGCTTCTAATTATTTTATAGCTTAAGTGAAATCACTTCTTCAGAGGAAAATATTGGTTTCTTTTACATCTATTCTGTGGTGTAATATAAGAACAGGTAAAACGGAGCATCAAATAAAAATTTAACACAATTAGATACTGATCCACAGCAGTATTCAAACCTAACTTTTCATATCTGAGCAATTTCATTATCTGCATTGGCATTACTGTCTCAGCTGTATTCTTTATGTTACCTACAACCATATACTACTATTCCACACCAAAACAGATGATTAATATCATATTATGAAAAAGAAAAAAGCTTTATTTTCTGCAATTAAAAAAAATAAATGTGAAATAATAAAAATGTGCCTGACTTTTCTCTAGATATAAGTCTATATACAATTCCTATGGCATACAAGAACATCTCAATCTGTGTTGCTGCAGTAATGGACAATCAGAGTAGTGATTACCTTCTTGTCTAAGGTTAGAGACAATTGTGATTATCTCATCCTGCTTCATTTCATATAATTCTCCTTCAGGGTAAGAAACAGGGATGGTACCTACACCTCAAAATAGACAGATGTCTCTGCTATTATTGCAAGCTTAATCATAATTCAGTTCCCTGCAGTGTGACTGTGTCCTATGCTAGATCTACTGAAGATGCATTGAAAGAAAGCAGGAAAAATATTAACTATGTTTTGCAGATCAGATGGTGTCAATAACTATCCAGATTTTTTATATGACAGATCCAAATTCATTTATGCTTTTATTACATTTCAGAAGCAAAGGACGTTCTGAGTGCAAAATATTGCAAACTGGGGGAAAAAAAGGTGACTTGGATGTATGGTCAGTTTCCTCAAGCTACTCATTATTAGCCCTGTGCTCCTTGTGACCTTTCCTAGCCCTCTCCTGAACAGAGATTGGATGCAGGAGGTTGGATGCTCCTTCATTACTCTCAGTCTCCACTCGAATGCTTATTTTTGGCTGTAGAGTCAGTCTCTTTAGGAGGGAAGAATTGTTATGTTAGAAAGCAATCATTAGGGAAAAATTAGGTAGGCTACACCACTGTGTAGGGTATAAGGACCTGGGTGAATATAGTACAGTCTCCTGGCAGCTGAGATGGTGTATCTGTTTTTAAAATTTGCCTCTGTAGATTTTTAAAGCTTTGGTTACAAAATCTCAGGTACAGGAGAGCAGAAGATGCTCCATGGGGATCTTTTGAGAAATGTGCTGAGGTGACACAACCCCTTTTAAAACACATTTTTACCAACATATGCTCACACTTCTTATGCCACCACACCACTATTTTGGGTACAACTGTGCAGGATAGAAAACTGTGCTTTATAGTCATACACAGTGACATACAAACACGGTAGGTAGGCTGGGATGATTGCCCTCCTTCCTGAACAATGATGTCTCTTACTGCCTGGTACAGCCAGCCCTGCCCACTGCTGCTCTTCTGTGTGTGCACATGAAGCCCTTTGTGATAAACACTCTCTTTTTCTTGTTCGTCCGCACAGTAGCCAGCCCTCTGCTAGGATGTGAGGTGATGCAAAACCTTATGTTTTCTAGATCTGGTGGGAATGCATCCACAGCCTTGGTGCAATCACACACAGGTCTGAGTTGTAGAAATGCTGAATTATGGATGAACAATTGCAAGTCAAGAGGGGAAGGCATTGCAGATCATCTGGGAAAGACTGTGACTGGCATGAAGCCACTGGGTTTGTAAACTGGATAGGGTCCACAGGCTGGAGGTGTATCCTCCTGACTCTAGGCATTCAGGCAGAATGCTTTAAAGCAATTTAGTGAAAACAGTGAATGACATCATTAAATAAGTCTAAAGATTTACCAAAAACATTCATCCTTTTTAGAATAAAAAGAAGACATTTGCGCATTTCTGGCCAAAGCAAGTGAACTATTGCTGCCCTCCTGCCCCTTCCCTTTTCTAACTGCATTTACCTCCTTTGTCTTCTATTTAACGAGAGCCCATGATTACGTCCTCCTGTTAAAAGGGGAATAAGATAGAAGTTCAAGTGAATTTAGCAGATGCTTAGAAAGAACTTTGGGGCAAGAAGCAAGATCAGGGTTTTGAAAGAACAGCAAACAAATTTTTCCTGGCACATAACTCCAACTAAGAAAGGTTCACTTTCCCATTGTCCTTCTTGCACTATTAAAGGCAATTCTTGAGAAGGATAACTGCTAAATTCATCTAAATTTTTTAAAGCTTAACTGTGTATCTTGGTACTACTGCTCCCTAAAATTCTATATGGTAGCTTTATACTGACTATGAAAGGAAAAGTCACTTAAGGCAAACTGCATAGGGACCAACAGAATAAAATGCACGTATATGGCTTAGCTGCATTTTTTTACCATTATCATCTCTTGTTGCTATGGAGAGACAGATTTTGTATATGTGCCAGTATTATTCAGTGCCAAGCTACCAATTATTGCAGAGATTTCAAAGATGAGTGACAGAAGTTTCTCTCCGAAATGGAGGGTTTTGAAGGACACAGGGCATTTATCTCCATTTGTCAATTAAAGGTATGTTCAGTCATTTGAAACCACTAGATTTTTGGCCCACCTAACATAATTAACTCCACCTGGAGTAATTATAATGAAGTTCATTCATTATAATGAACACAACACAGAATTCTCACATTTATGATATAATGTAGCTATTGTGGTGTTGATTATTTTTTAATTTTATAACATATTTCAGCAGATGCCAAATGTTAGAGCTCTTCTCTCTTTTGGCACTGTTTAAGAAAACAAAAACAAAAAACCAAAAATGAAAAACAAAAACAAACAAACAAAAAAAGGCAACATGGAAGACTACCACAGAAAAAGGTGAAAAGCAGTGAAAGATTACCTAAGAAAAGTTGCAATCAGTATATTAAGAAGTCACTGATCACATTCATTGATCTGATGAAATTTTATGTGGCATTTCTTAAAATGTGGGTTTCAGCCCTAAGGTTCATATTTTCAAACTTCCTTCATACCTTTAGAATAGAAGAGGTGATTTCAGAAAACAAAAACATTTCTTCAAAGAGATACACAGTGCAGAAATAAAAAATTAATTAAAAAAGACCTTAAGTGCTACTAGCCCCCTAAGTGTCACGGTAGCTGGCCATCCTCCTGCTGCAATAGCTGTTAAAGATGAAGCAGCTGGCAAATATTAACAACAGAAACAAAATGTGGTGTTAACACAGATCCAGTGTCAAGTATTCCCTGGATTTTATGAGGTTGGCAAGAAATGAACTCAGGTGAACTGGAGTTTATGGAGAGAACAGACCACCAGAAGCACTCAAGCCTGTTTTGTAGGCAGTGTGAATTTTAAAGATTATAGCAAAAGCAAAGAATAGCACATTCTACCTTGTTCTCTGCCTCAGCCATAAAATGCGGATTTATTATTAACCACGTTTTTCCTCATCAGTACAGTTCTGGTTTGGAATCTGTTAGGAAAATGCTTTTAACAAGAGGCACAAGGAATGTGATTCAGCCTTTCAGCAAGCAGCACGGTGACCTAATCTCCTGACAGAGTCCAGCTACAAAAAAGCCATCCAGGTCACAGCCTTCTATCTTCCAACCCTGCACCTTGCTATCCCATCTGCTGTCAGCCTGAGCCACACCATAGCTTGCTAAAAGCTAATGATGGCCCAATGAGCATACCTAGAGCTGTCTAGAATGTAGAAGAAATCCTACCAAGCACATAACTTGTTCATTAAGCATAAAGGAGTTTAGCTACCTGTGTCATATCCACTAAGGCTCCACCAAGATCCTTGGAAGTCTGAGTGGCTAGGGTGAACCACTGCTGTTGCACTAGGACAGTTGAAATATCCACAGCAGTCCCATGCTTATCAGAACTAAAATTCACCTTTTTTTTTAACCTTATATTTTGTCTTAATCTCACTCCTTGTTTTCTCCAGAGCAAACACCCCTCCCAGAGAAGAGCTGGTATCACCAGCAGAAAGCAGGGAGCAATTGACAACAAAGGAAGCTGTGCTCATTCCTGTTTTCCTGAAAAGATGGCAATCATCATTTTGGTTAATACCAAGGCTGAAACAAAACATTTAAATAAAAAATCTTGACTTGGAACAAAGACAGACCTGAAACCAGATGTAGGAGCCTGAAGTATGCTCTTGATAGACATCAGATTAAAGAGCTATATTTCCTTACCAGTTATCTGACTGACTACTGAGTTAAATATACCTGTTGTTTTCTGACATTCATGTGAGCTGTCATCTCAGACAAGTATTTCAGTAGAATTACTAGCTCAGTATTCAGACCTGCTTTACTATAGCGTGCATCTGAATGCATTCTTGAATTCTAAGCAGGTAAGCATTTAATAAAACATCTCAACCATAAGAAGTAGAATGACAGAAAAAAAAAAAAAACAAAAAAAAAACAAACAAATCCCCAAGCTGTCCTCATAAATCCTTTCAAGCTCTATAATGACTTGATGGGCAATCACTGGTTATGCGACTTGCATTTGACGGCTGCTGCTGGATCACACTACTTCAAGTAGATTTCCACTCCCTCCACAACTGTGGCTTCCCGTCTTCGTGCAACTGCTGCGACTCCTGTACTCCCAGCAACCCCAGAGTATCTGTCTAGATCCCTGCACCACAATCCAGAGGTTTGCAGTCCTCTGACCCCCAGGGAGCTGCTTTGTACCTTCAGCCCCACAGCACTATGAGGACAACCTGAAGGCAAGGGGAACAGGGCATTGTAGATGCCCTCCTCCAGAGGTACATCCACAGCACATGAGACAATCCCACTATGAGAAATAAGGCACAAATGCAGAGCATGCAGAAATTATTGTCTAGCTTGGACAGAAATTATGGTCTTGATACAGGAATTAGTGGGTAAAATTCTAAGCTCTGTGTTATGCAGGAGCTCAGGCAAGATAAATGGTTCCATCTGGCCCTTTTATCTGTGAGTCTGTAATTGGGCACTTTGCTGGTGATACAGAACACTCCTGTAGCAAATTCTCAAGATTTCTCTTCCTTTTGAAAGAGAAGTCTTGTGCAAAGGCATCCTGGAATTACCAGAGGACACACTTTCATGAGTAAAGAAAAGACTCTAAATCAAGAGTGTGTATGATATGTCCCATGGGAATTCGCCCATGTCATTCCCTGCCTCCACCATGTTTATCCAAGGCATAATTAGAAGAAGTGATACATCTCTCCATGGGAACCAAATTACTCTGGAGATCAGAACCTTCTGTAAAACATTTTTGTATTTTGTATGAGAATTTTGTACACTAAAAGTTAATTTTTCATTACCCAGTGGGACAGGAGCATTAGCTATAAAATTCTTCTGTGGATGTGGTTGAAAGAGAATGGTATTTTAAAGCCTTTGAAGTATGTGAACATATCTCCTCAACAAACCCATTTACACTTGTTCCAGTGTGAAAAAGTAATCAATTGTACTACAGGGCCTGAAGATCCCCTTGAGACTTGGCTGGCTGAGAAAATACACATCTTTATACATGATCTGTTTTTTAGATCTAGAGGATCTAAAAATCAAGACCCGCTGTGTAATTCTATGCCTAATTTCAGAACATACTGGGTCCACATCCATCAGGCAAAGCACTGTGGAATTCCTCACACCCAGCCAATGGCCAATGAGAATTGGGTTGATAATTGCAACTGGATTAGCATTTTAACTATTGGGGTAACTATTGATAGCTGTATGACTACTCTTTTTATAGTTTTTGCTATTTCACTCTTTTCTCCTACTGTCCACTATCTTCAACACCCCCATGGACAACCTATGTGAACTGGGGAAAAGTCCCTGGAAAACAGCATTTGAGCCACTGTGTGGCATAAGGACCTGAAGACCACAATTGTCTGTCTTGAGCATTGTTGCCACAGGACTCTGCCATGAGAGATGCACAGAATGGAGCAACAGAACAGTACTGGCTCCGAGCTTGGTGAGGTCTGGCATATTCTGGGTAATGCATAGAGGCAAGGGTTCCCGCTGTGGCAAATTATGTGGGATGGCAACTGCTCATATGCATATCACTGGCCAAACAAAGATCACCCCAGGTTTTTGTCCAAGTGTCATCTCAGGCCTAGTGGGAGGTTAACAAAGCTTGGGCAGAAGAATGTATCACTAAAAATGGACATAAAGAATCTGTAAGGAAAGCCAACTCAGCAACAGTGCTGAAGTCATCTCAGACTGGATAAAAGGTAACTCTGGCACCAACTCACAACCTACCCACTCAAAAGCAGAGGAAAACTGAGCATTGGCCTAAACAGCATCATAAGCAAAGGAATCATCTAACCAGTAGAGTAAAAGAACTGTATAGCCAAGGACCATAATTTCCTTTGTTTGTAAAAATGTACATATAATGAAAAGTATTAAACAATCTCAGGGGACTTCCACCACCAAGAAGCCCAAGGTGAAGAAGGACTAAGAGAAGGCCATGGATGGAGACTACCTCTCTCCCTCCTTCTCTCCCTTCACTCCTCTTTTCCATTTTTTTTCTCTCTCTACCTTGCATTCACTGTTAAATAAAATTTGTACTATTGACTTAGGCATATGGTTTCATTTGCACCTTATTTTGGGGAGAGGTATATCTCAATAATCAGATGTTAATACTTTCTCTGGCCTGCACACCCTGATAAGTGACTAGCGATTGAGCCATAGGATGGAAGACTCTCTGAAAATCCAACCTGGTTGCTTCAAATAAGCCCCCCAGGCTGCAAAGCACATGCAACATGGCTCAAGAAACCCAGAATGAACTCAACATGCTCAGTTAGTTTTACATCTCTCTTATCTGACACAAAGCTCTGCAAAATACTTTGGGTGAGAAAAGTGGCTGCATTGCAATGAAGTTTCTCTTACAGGCTGATTAACACCTTTACAATACATAAATCAGTTTCACAGCTGCTCCTTGAGTAAGTCAGAAATGTGGCCATATCTCTCTTCATTCCCTTCTGGCAGCCAGACTCACAGGACACTGAAAGAGATGTTGCCAAGGGAAGAGAGCAGCAGCGGTAGTGGAAGAGAAGTCAGCTGTTCTTGCTTGCTGTCAGAGGAGGCAGTGCAAGCATGAAACTCTAGAAAGGTGGTTGTTTGATCTACTGCACTCCTAAATGCATTTTCAGACACGGCTGCGTTAAACTTCCCTGGAAGTAATGTCCTGAAATAAGGCAGAGTAAAGGAGGACTTACAGTTGATGGGAGCATGAAAGATAGAGGGAAAAAAGACAATGTTTCTAGCATTGAAGTATAAGTCTTTCTCTCAGATATACAAACAGTATCATAAAAATTCACTATGAATATTATTTATATACAGCACATAAACTTGACTAATGCTGCTTCAGAAAAGAAAAAAGAAAATAGAAAAAAAGAAAAAAAAAAAAAAGACATTTTCACCCCTATGGAGCTTTTATGTCCTCTGATCTCACCTATGGTCAAACTGCTTGACCCTTCTTTACAGAAAAGAAATCACAGCTTTGACAAGACCAACAAGACTATACTGAGATCAGGAACAGCCTGGAGCTTACTGCAACAATGTGTTTACATAAGATGTGCTTTAAAAAATGGCTGCCATGGTTAACAAAAATGCAGAATATTTCTGCAATCTTCTGTAGTATCTCTTCACTTAGGCACTTGCATTCCTGTCCTCTGTGGAAGTCTAGCACCATGCCACTGAAGTACACTACATTAAGCAGCAGTCAAAAAACAGAGGGGGAAAGAATAACAATGCCATTGCTTCCAACGCTGTGTCAGATAACCACATTAAAAAAATCATTGTAATTTGACCAGGAGTGCAGACAAGAAAAAAGCCATGTCCAATATTATGACAGAAAGATCAACCTAGCCTGGTAGAAAGCACTCAGGAACAGCTCAGAAGCCTCCATTGTCATTAAGGTGCATTTCAGAGTAGAAATTAATTAGCAGGAGGCTTTCAGAAAGGAATTTAACCCTTTATTGGCAGTTCTCAATGTGAAAGCCCTGTCACCATGGCAGAGAAAGTGACTCAGAAATTAAAATGAGAAAGAGACAGAGAGCTGCCACAATATCCTGCTTCTCCCTCCAACACCAACCCATCAAGCCATTCAGTCAGCAAATTCTGCTTTTAAATGTTATTGGTCACATACCATTATGAAACTAATATCGTATCGTATTACTCCAAGCTGTGTCCTGTTGTACACCTAAGTGACAGAGTATCTCTTAATGTAGTGTGGAGTGGAACAAATACAGGAAAAAAAGATAGAGATTTTATGGGTAGCATGGCTGCCACCAGTTTACAGACTGATTATCCAAACTGATTCATATTTCTATTTTTAATATGACATTTCCTGCTACCTTCACCCTCCTCCACAGTGTTCCCTTACTGCTCAGATGCTTTTTTTATTAAATTCACCAAACAGATGCAAAAGCTGATATTTCTCTCTACATTTTTCTTGTAAAAACCCTGCAACCTTGTGCTTAATGAGGAGTAGTCTGGCTAACGGAGAAAAAAGAATTGGATAAGAAAAAGATCAGATTTCCACAGAAACAGAGCCACATCCTATAATATTCTTGCCTTTATGCATTTATTTATTTATTTCAGCTATATCTGCTTCAAAGCAGTAGGTTACAACAATTTCCAGGAATTCAGAGTTGAGAAAACTTTGCTTTTAATACGGGTCCAGATCTTCAGCTGCTATAAATCAGAGAAGCTTTGCTGAAGTCAGCATTGCTAATGGCATCAGTATGATTTACACCACTTAAGGATTTGGCCCAAGTGCTCTACTGAGAAATTAAATGTATGAATAAACAAGTCAGAAGGTTTACACAAAAAGGAAGCTACCAGAAACCACTTCATGGGAGTTTGCACATAGATGCCCTCTTTTGTGATGGCTTTTCAGAAAGGAAAGTTTTTGTATAGGTTCTCTGCTTGTACGAGGAGAGTGAGGGAAGGCGCATGCCTCAGCTTGCAAATAGAAAGGCAGAAGGCAGGTATAACTAGCCATACAAAGGATAGCACAGGGTTCATTTGGTCTACACCTCCATTTTCCATCCTGATCCTAAAACTCTTCTGGAGACGAAGAAGAGTGTGTTCTTAGAATTTTAAAAATATGAAGACAGAAGCGATTTTCAGTTATCCATTAATCACTCAGCTGCACGTGTATTTCTCTCCAAACATTTAATGGTGTGATAAGGCACTTCATGAGGAACAATGTGTTGTTGTTTTACCAGGAAGTCAGTGCAACACTGCATTTGGCAGATGAACTCAGAAGAGACTTTGGAAACTGCAACGCTGTTGTGCCATCTAGTTCAGTGGCATTTTGAATTTCCTCTTGCACAAATAATACAAAAACAAAATCGAGTTTTGCTTGAATTAAAGAGAGACAAAATCTGACACCAAAACTGTTTCCCACTGCCCCCATTTGAAGCTGTGAAATGGATCTCCATGTGGAGTTTTTCCAGCTGCACTTTATTATCCTAACAAACTGAAACTTAAGCCCAGATCTGCTGAAAAAAATCGATTTTTGGAGCTTTTGAAACCTAGCTCCACATCTAAATCATCCAGTTCTGGTATCTCTTCTGAGTTTGTGTGAACAATTTGACCACCTAGTCAGCATCTGTAGAGGTGTTTAAGAAACAACTGGAGTGGCATGTAGTGCTATGGCCTAATTGATAAGGAGGTGATTGGTCAAAGAGTGGACTCGATGGTCTTGAAAGTCTTTTCCAGCCTAAATATTTCTGTAATTCTGTGAAAGGAAGAACAATCATTTCTTGCAGCTCCATAAAACAGAAACATACATTGAGGTAAAAATATACATCTTTACGCTCCCACTTCAGGGATCTTTTTTCCGAGCACCACAACTCCCCCCACTTTAGTGATAGCCACCTCTCAAAGAAATCACTGCACCACTGCAGAAAAGACTCCAGAACTCAATTAGGAGTATAACCCCAACCGTAAAAAAGCAGACAGCTCACCCCATCAGTCAGCCTGACTGTTCAATACGCTTTGCTAAGCCTGGCCACAGTGAAAGGCCAGCAAAGTCATTCCTGCACTCGCAGTGCACTGCTTGCCCCAACTCCTCCAGTAGGGCCCAGCCACGCTCCCCTTGCTGCCCAGCAGGCCAGCTGCCAGCACCCTTCATTTGAACAAGCCCCTCCGCAGATCTCAAATTCCTTCATTTTAGTGTTTCCCTCTGATGAGAAGGTGAAGCATTTCTAACATGCGGCAAGGAAAGTGGTGTCCACCAGGGAGGCCAGAGCAGCCAGGCAGAGGAGGCACAATGGGGAGACAGCTCCCCTAGAAATCAAAGAACTTGTGGGAACACTGCAAACCACCACCTGAGCCACATGCAGGCAGGGCTCAACTTTTTTCTGGCCACTTCCTCCCTGTGATCAAAGGCGACAAAGAATTACTTTCAGCAGAAGAGGTGTGTGAAGGGCTTCCTGACCCCTGTTCTGTGTTTCATCACTTCAGGGGGGAGAGAGGGAGACAAGAGAGAGAGAAAAACCTGAGGAAAGCCTTCCCATATCATTCTCTCATTAAAAGTTTGGATTCTCATTGTGAAGCTGCGTAGTCTTTTTAAAAAAGCTGGTAATGTTTAACAACAGGAGTAAAAAATTTTACAAAATAATAGCAATATTGAAAAAAATATGTTTTAACCCAAGTCACATAAAATTATTCTGGTTGCACAGCATAATACTTTTGCTTTGATCAAAGTCTTACCTGATTTCTATTTTACTTCAACTGTAGCCAGTAATACCTTGCCACTTTACTAAAACTTTTATCCAGGTCCAGCATGTAACAGTCTTACCATCAATGCCTCCCAATAAACCATGAGAATTTTCTGGGTTATCCCAGGTTCTCCCAAAAGTCAAGGAAACACAAAAATGAATTTTGTTATTATTGTCACCTGAGACTTTTTTCCCTAATTTTATTTATCAGATGTCTCTGTCTGTAAGGTCACAATAATTATAATAATCTTTGCTCATTGTGCATGTGATTATATTCTTAGCAGCAGTATCTTCCTAAATGCTGACAAATCTATTCTGTATTATAGGACTTTTCATATGTATTATTAAACCTAAATTCCTACAGCAATTAAGGAACTAGAAGAAAAAATATTTTTTCCAATGTCAGAATTGTAAGTACATGCTTTTTGTCAATGAAAGCATGTAGATGGGCTGTAAACCCCTTTGAAGAAACTGTTTCTAAACTGATTTATGGTATCAAAATTCTATTTTTCAGAATCTCTGTTGATATGATAGTGCACATCATTCTCCTCCTTAGAATCAATATTTTGATTATTTTGTGGGTTATAACTGATGTGCAGTCATCATCTGAGTCACTAAACTCATGTTGCGTATTCTTGCTTCTGAGATAGTTTGAGTTCAATTTCCACACAGTGCTCTTTGGTCAGCACATTACATAGGAACTCCTGTACAGCTTTGAAAACTTTTCTCTTTAATGTGCTTGCTTTTTTCACTATCTTTGTTCAAGAATCTATTTAGGCTTGACTTTATTGACCTGTTCAAAAAAAAAAAGAAAGTGTTACTATGTGTGGGTGTTGCTGCTATGTTCTTGAAAAACTGTTTGCCTTAGATCAACTTTGTGAATCAGCAGTTTTTATTGGTATCTCGTGGTAAATTTAAAAAGTTACATCAGTTCTGCAGGATTTTCTTCATCTTCACACTGTGCTGACAACCAGGTATGGTCCATAAGCTGTGAAAAGTTCTGGTACTACCATTTATTTGCTGCAGCAGTCTTATCCCAACCACACAGCAAGAGGGCATTTTCAGCAGCGTTTGCAGTCTGTACCATGTCTCTCCTTCCTTTCGTGGTTTCTATATGGACTCACTGAACCACACTAATGCCCAGAGGACAGATCCTATTGAACACTTTGCTCCATCTTTGACCAACAACATTTACCAAAAGAATCAGAATATGTTCTGCCTAAGTTCATTTTCTAAGATTCCATCAGCTATTTCTGCTCCCATAATGGCCAGCTGATCATTTGTCACAGGGGCAGGGTCAGTTTCAAAAGAACCACTGTGTTCTTCTTGAAATCACCATGCATTCACTTGCTGTGAATTATCTTTCTTGCTGTCAGAAGGTCATCAATATCTCCTCCCTGGACTTGCTCTCCAGTAGTCAAATAAGTGGATTATATCTATTCAGCTCTTTCCAGGCCTAACCAGCCGTTCTCAAGCAGATCCAATGATTTTTATAGATATCATTGGTTGGTATTTCTAGAGAGCTAGAAATCTGCTGAAATAAGAAATCATTCCTTTTATCATGTCTATTTTGTCATACAATGCTTCACTACTCAGCAGCAAAGTAGTACCTTCTGACAATTCCAGTTTAAGAATAAATCCTTTTGTAAAACTTAAAATAAGCCTGTATCTGGTGTTTTACCAGTTATAATATTTTTTAACAAGTACACTTCTCTTCGAACAGAATATCTACCATTTTTGTGCTGCATGTGGGCATTTGGGAAGCTTTCTAGTATAGATATGGTTTTCTTATGGTACAGAAGTTCAATTTATCACATGCAAAACAGACTCACGAGAATTCTGTCACATTCTCTTGCTTAAATATCCAAAATAATCCCATCATAATTGGACTATACAAATGTCAGAAAGACAAAATACTGGCATGTTCCACTATCAGCATTTTCCAGGTAACCATGTTTTTAGGTGGCAGAGTTTTACTCCGAGGCCATAGTTGATTTGTGAAAATCAGTCATTACAGCAAACTCCATTGAAATGCACTTGGCATGTATCATCACAAGCATTAGAGAATTATCTGCTTCTATTCCAAGTAGGCAGATTTCAAAACTGGAAAGTGACAATGGCTCTGGGCAGGTTTCAGAAGGCCACTATGCAAATTCATGCTCAGCAGTGGCACTGCATTGGCACATGTATCTTCTGAAGTTGTGCATATCATTCAATTTCTTCCTTATGAATTTGAAAGAATGCCCACCAGCTCCCTCTTCTTCTCTGCTTATCTCCATAGATGTGACATTTTTTCTTCAAACTCCCAATAAAACACTGCATGTATTACAAGCTACACAAAAATTTAGCAGCTCAAGTAAATAAAAACAGTCATAGCAGATGTACAAATGAAATGGTTTCCAAAATCATTTCACCAACCATCTTGGAAAAGCAACTCACGCAGAAAGGTTATTGCACACAAAAAGACTGAGTTACATAGATAAATCTGTTCACCGCAGAATTAGCAAGCGTTATCAAGCTGGTTAGGCACTGCTCAGTAAACACAGTTGGTCAAGAACCTGGAGAGCCGTCAATTTTCCCACCATGCGCAATGGGATCAAGATAGAGAACAGAAATTGAAAGTATAGGCTCTTCTTTTCACCCCGAATTATGTGATTACTCTTTTCTATTCCTCCTGTGCAGATGCTTGGAAAGTAGTACAGAAAGGCAAGCCCTCACATATTGAATATGTAAGAACAAATTATTTGATTTCTTTAAAGGGTGTAAAGACTTCACACAACACAGGGCATCCTTTGGGATTTTTTTCCTGACTGCTATTTATTGTCTTCCTGGATAAAAATGCAACTCCTCCTTTTCTAGGCTCTGGTTTGATATTAGAATAAAGAAACTTGAAATAAAACTTCTTTAAATTGAAATACAAACACCCTCTTCAATGCTTAATGCAGTGGAACAGACCCAGTTTAAAGTACAATCACATTCATCTTTCCTGAGGGCCCTCATGTGGATGGATGAGCTTTGCACTGACATAAGTCAGTTTAGATCTTGCTTGTCTGGAATTGTTGAAAAACTTTGCAAACAACCAAAGCACACTGAAGCTTGATCACAATAACCTGGCAACTGAACATTTAAATCAACATGGCAACCCATCCACCATTATCTCAGCCTTCAGTGGCTCCATGTCTACAAACACAGGACCAGAGTCAGAGGTTATTAGTCATGTGGCTCACCAGGAGTTCTTTATTAATTAAACTGTACATATGGTGACTATATATTTTCTTCCAGTTCCTACCTAGATGCTTTCTACAGCTCAAGCATATTTTAACCCAGTGTAATTTTTCCAGAACTTTATCCTTCACAATACCTAATTAGCTCTTACTCTCTTGCTCTGTGGCTTCCACTGTTTCTTTTAGGGTTACATCATTGTCAACTAGGTATACTCTTTCCATGCACAGGATGGTTTTCAATAAGGATATTTCCTTTGGTCCTTCTCTCATTTAACCCACCGAAGACATCTAAAAGTAAATACTCTGCACTTCACACTCCTCCATTTTTGACCCACTATTTTAGGAAAATTTTTTTAAGTCCTCACAGAATCATATGTCATCAAGGAATCATAGAATGGTTTTGGTTTTAAAGGACCTCAAAGATCATCTAGTACCAACAACCCTGCCATGGGCAGGGACACATTTCACTAGACCAAGAGCCCCATCCAACCTGGCCTTAAACACTGCCAGGGATGGACATCCCCAGAGAAGATAATTAATTCTTTTTAGAGGAAAGAGCTTCCTGCTTTTCTCTTGGTAACCTGAGTTCAGTCAAATCCAAAGTTTTATTGTGCTTTTTATCTTTCTTTGCAAATAGCTTGTGATTTTCTCCCAGTAGCTCATTCATTAAGGGCCTTTCCAAACTGGTGTACCTCTCCTGGCTCAGAGATGGCCATGAGCCAGGTCCAGGGCTGGCACAGCAGATTATAAAACATTTAAGTCACTGTCCTGCCAGGCAGCATGGCAAAACCTCTATTAACACATCTTGTTAATACACACAGAAGCCTCTCCCAGGTTTTCCTTTCCTATCCTAATATGCCACTCTGTCTTTTATTCCCCACTGCTTCCTCTTCCTGCCCTAGGGAAATATCTTATTTTGACAGTTCCTATAACCATTTAATATCCTTTCATTTGAAGATTTTGGTAAAAGGGTTAGGTATCACCACTCACTCCAACTAATGCTCTTCCAGCAGTCCTCAGGGAAGGTGATCGCTCAGGATCTGTCCAAGATTCACAGATCTTAGGCTCTTCCCAGGGCCATTATCTTTTTTTAAAGTATTAAATACTTTAATCATCTTGAAGCCACGGCAATTGGTGGACTGGATAAATTTATGCAGTTTCCTTTGGGACTCTGGGGCACACATGTGCCAACTGCATGAGCAGTCCCCCACTGCTTTTTGTTTGGTTCGAGCCTTGTTCTCTTGAGCCTCGCTCCATGCACTTTAGCTCCCCCACAAACAACACACAATAGTCTCATAGGCTTTACTCAGTGCCCTTCAAGATTTTGTCATGTCTTTTCCAGACTGAAGAGTTCTAGTTTATTTAGTCATCTTTGCCCACCCCCATTGCCTCTGAAACCTTTCTTGTTCCACTACATTCTCCCTGAGACAAGGAGATGAGAAATGCATATGGTATTAAAGATAGGAGTGAACCAAGGTTATTTTCTGCTTTCTTCTTTAATCCTTTCTTGGCAATTGCTAACATTTTAATTGGTTTTCCACAAAAAAAAAATTGCTTATGATTTGAAGGATCAGTCAAAACTCCAAGATCTTGCTCCTGGAGGCAAGAGTTAGCTCAGAGTCCATAAATATAAAACCTGATGCTGGGGTTTTTTTTCCCTATATACACATCTTTCCACAGCCTGCAGTGGTAGAGCTACAGCAGAAACAGTGTGGAAGTAACTGCACTTCTAAATCTCAATTTCTCCAGTATGCACTTACAGCATCCTAAAAAGGGCCAGAAGTGGGGAGTGCTGCTCTCTAGCTCCAGCTGCAGAGTAAAACAATTGGACAGAATCCAACCATGGATTTACAGTAAAATGGGGTGAGGACACAGACATGGGTATCAGGACAATTCACATCCCATCTCCTTCTCTATCAGATGAGACAAGAACGAGAACATTCTACCCACATGCCAGGACTGCCACAGAGTTCACCAATTCCTGTATGGAAGATATAAAACAAACACGTCACAGACAACATTTTGACTCAAGGAAAGCTTGAAGTCTTAGGAGAGAAAGAAAGTAAAGGAAAAGAACATGGAGTGAAGTGACCTTACAAGGATATACAGCAATCCAGAGCAACATCAGGAGAGGCAGCTCCACCCCTAAGCCATGTAAGAGTCATTTTTGCTGCCTACTTTAACCAAAACAGAATAAAATATTAGGGGAACTTGACTCATCACTTGTTCCTCTTTAAACAAAAAATTTAAGCTGGTAAGTAAAAAGAAAAGTTTTCTACAGAGACGTTGCTTTTCTGTTCTTGCCACTCAAGCCTCCAGCCAAAGTCATCCAGAGGCAATCTCTGCTCTCATGTCCTGCTAGACAAAGGATTGTCCGACACACACCAAAACCACAGATCTGGAAAATGAATGGAAACTTTGCCTATAGGCAATAGGAGTGAGACTAGAAAATTTGAGAAAGAAATAAACTTATAAATATTTGAGATGCTCTTTTCATGTTTTTTTCTTTTATATGTTTTAATTTCTCACTCCTCACTCTTCTCTCATCCCCTGCCTATTCTCCCTCACTTTAGTACACTTAGCAAAGCACCCATGCCAAGCAACTTCAAGTGGAGCCATGGCAAAAAATTTACAACATGGAGAAGCCAAGAAAACATCTCCATTCTAAGCTGCATGCAGGCGTGGGCGGACTCAAGGTGTCATATCAGGCTGTCGAATAAAGTATGAGGGGACAACAGTGAATCAAAACCCTTTAAATGAATTGGTTTGTTTTCACTCACTGCCTGGTAGGTGCACCTGTGCTCCAGATGATATACATCTTTGTTTTCCTGCTCAATATTCAGCACATGAGACACATGCATAGAAAAAGAAATTAAAAAGGGAGCCAAGCAGGAGGAGAAAACAGATTAAGTGCCCTCAGAATAAAATCTTAAGGGTAAGAGGCTGGAAAGACTGGGCAATTACCTATGAGGCTAGCATAAAAAATGGAACTAGCAGGTAGGAGATGAGGGCACAGAAAGCTGAGGGAAAGAAGCTGCGTCTCAGACACTGCCGGGGGGACCATGGGTGTTTGATATCATGAGCGGGTGCAGGAGTGCTTCTTAGAGTCTAATGGGAAAAAGGGATCTGTCTGATGTCTCTTGGAACTGCAATGCATTTCCCCCAAGATGCAGCTGAAATATATTGTTGCTTCTGTTGTCCTGGAGCAGGTGAACATGCATAAAAGACCATGGGCTGAAATCTTGGCAAAACAAGATGCCATTGTGTAGAGTGAAAGTAATAAAAATAGGAGAGGGAGAGGGAAGAAGGGTTTCTGCAAACACAGGCTCCCTCATAACCAGTGAATCCTTTTTTCCTCTTTTCTTTTGCTTGTGTCCAGTGTCAGGAATCAAACTGAACTGTACTTTCAGCAGCAGCTTCTGCTAGATGTGAGCAGTGAACTTGCCCTGCCCTCCAAGACAAAAGTTTAAAAAACTGAAATTGAAGCTGCTCCTAAGAGCACAAGCTGCTAGAGCAAACCAAACTGGAGCTGCTGTGTTGGTTTTTCCTTTTAGGACATCACCACAGTATTTTGCAGTGATGTCTTCATACGCTGAGGTCCTTGGACTCTGGAGGGAGGGATCCTAATTTTTTTCCATTGCCTTCAGCAAAGCCCTTCTCTGAAGTAAACCTAGGAGTTTATTTGGCTTCCTGAAGAGGCTAGTAAACTATTTTCAATATGAGTATTATTTAGCTGAAACTAAGCTCCTTATAAAGCCTTACATAAGAGCAAGGTTTTTAGGCTTTGATTCCCTGCAGCCTCCATACTGAAAGCCCAAGTCTAACAGAGCAAGTGTGGTGCCACATGTGAGAAATCTGTCCTGGACTGAGGAAAAAATTGTCCACAGTTACAGGTCTTTGTTTTGATACACACTAAGATTTAAGCTAATTAGTCCTATACCCTGACATCCCACCAAATCACTACTGCCAATCTGGTTTCTTTTTCTGGGACCCTGAATAAGCACCCACCCACAACACCCTTATGCCTTTTCAAGTGCTCACCCCTCAAGCAAAGGACTGGATGAAAGCCACCAAATTAACTACAGAGAGCCAAGGAAATATGACTGCACCATATTCTACATTAAGAGCAGGTAATGTTTCTGACAATATAAAGGCAGAAAGATTTAGAAGGGATGGAGTTATCAGTGTTTATTGGGGAATTAATTGCTTCTGAAGCTGTGCCCTTCAGCAATGTGCTGTGTTGAAACTGAAATTGATAATAATAAAGCTGATCTATGGACTAACACAGTAGAAGTCACAAGAACCCTTATTGCATTTAGATGGTTTGTACCATGCACTTGGTGACAGCCAACCTGTATGTTCTTGTCCACTAATGAAAGGGGTTTTTGTCAAGGAAGGACATTCAGTTGCCTTCCATATATACATCATGCCCTCCCTGCAAAAAGTTGGCATTAGCGCTAGCATTACAGCAAAAAGATTACAGTACAGTAACAAAATATGGGGTAAGAGATGAGAGAGTTCATAGTAAAGATTTTCTCACTAACAAAGTGAAAGCTTCAATATTTCACTTCAGAGAGCAGGGCCCAACACTTCAGTATGCAAAGGTATTATTGAGGTCACTGAGATGTAAGGATGGGAAGCTGGAGTGCTGTAACTGTGCCTCTGAGTATTTAAAAACATAGGCTTTTAAGGGGGTACTAGCAGGTACTTTTTAAAACACATATATAAAAAAGGCAGAACTGAGAAGTAACTTTTTAAAGAAAGACATAAGATGAACCCAAAACAAGAAAACCCTTTCCACCTTGGAGTAACATGTGAAGATAAATGTCAAGCCTGTTCATTCCATTCCATGATAATTTGTAAGGAAATCTGGAAATAATTGCCTTGGCTTTGGTGATGACAGGGCCTCTGGTACTGTCCAGCTGAAATTGTCTCCTTAGCTTCTTCTTCCTTGCTGTCTCTGGCAAGTTGTTTCCATACTTGTGCGATGACGCTTGCATTTTTCACTCTCCCAGTATTAACAGGAACACACAAAACACTCAGTAAAAAAAACCTTAAAATCCTGTTGAAAGGCTTTCATTAAAATTCTATTAATATCTGTTTGTCTCACACTGTGAATAAATTGTTGACACTTCCATGTTCTTCTAAATAAAGCCAAAAATAAGGCACTGTCTTTCTGAGAAACACTTGACATGTAAGAACAGCCAAGTTCTTGATGGAGCACACTATATTTTCACTAAGGGCTCCACTGTTGAATATTCTGGCAGCTTAAGATGTTCATCTAAACAGTAAATGCCATGATAATGGATGCAACATTTCACAATTTAGTTGGGGATCTGCCTACATGAGACACAGTTGCTGAGAAATGGACAGATGGAAAAAACCAAAATATTTCTTCAAGCCCCTGACATTCATTAGCTCTTCACTCCATAACCCTTAGAGTGAGATTATGACATTCCAAATAGATTGAAAAAGAATACAAGTTTTGTAAATATCCATGTATTTACAAGTTTTCTCCCTTCTCTCCTGTCCCTCCTAGGTAGCACAAGTTCTGCCCCTGTGTTAGGGTAGAATATAAATGGAACCTAAGTAGCAATTTCTAGCAGCACTGCCATTTGCCTTTAACATTTTCCAGAACAACAGGAAACCCTTCCCAAATCAGCTAACTACCTAACAGTTTATTTGAAAAGGCTAATCCAAGCAGGAGAAACTGAATACTAGCCAGATGAGTCAGAGGTCAGGTGTCCTCTGTTTCACATCAGATATAACATTCTTCACAGAAGTCTGTATGCCACATAAGGGTCTTACTGCAGTTTTAGCCAATCAAGAAACAACACATATTTCCAACGTTGAAATTTGCACCAAAAATGTCATTATTAGAGAGAAGAGGTGCTTTACTAGGCAAAATCAGAAATATTTGGCCTTAGTTAAGCAACAAAGCTTCCCCTTACCTTTTTCAAACTTTTTTACGCCTCCACGTCTTCATTTATCCTGTTATTCACTTAGGAGAAGTTCTCTTCCATATTTTTCCCCTCACCCTTCTTTTCTCCCCTCTCTTCCACTCCACAGAAGCTGCTAGCTTAGCATTTGTGGCAGTATCAGCCTGTAGGCACACAGTTTGTGGTGATTAGGAATGGGGCTGTGGCAGAGCCTCATCCCTAATGGGCTATAGTTGTGTAAGACAGGTGAGCAGTGTTGAAGGTAAAGAGACCTGGAATGCTGAGGTGGACAGACTAATCATAGAACGGTAGAGTGGGCATGTTATGGTGTTATGCATTTAGGATGAATAGTACAAGGCTTGTAGGGAAGAACAATAAAGTACTGATGCTTGGAACGATTCATGGTGTCAGTTGTACTTTCTCCTGCATCAGCCTAGCCCATGATACAGCTGTCGTAGTCCAAGACTGCTCCAAGCAGCCTTCATGCATTTTTTTTTTCAGTAGATATGTCTAGATTTCAAGTGTGATTATTTTTATTGCTCAGAAGCTCAGAGCATGGAGACTTCCTCTGTAAACCCTCCTTCACTTATAATAAACTGGTGCAGAGGACTGGCAGATTTGAGATCAGCACTGGAAACAGCAGAGTTAAAGCCAAGTAACTTTTTTACCACAGATCAACATGAACTCTTCAAGCATACTTACTTCTGACCTTTACACTAACCCGAAGAATATGCTCAGTGAAGTTCTTTCATAACATTGAGCTTTACAATTTAGATCACTAGTAGAACTTTGATGCCAAGCCAGGGAAAATGTCACTGTGCCCCATTTAACTGCTTGTCCCATATATGTTGACCTGAAACCACTTCAAATACAGGATTTTCAGGAGTTTGTGAATAAATCTCCTTAGCACTTTAAAAGTTCCTCCAATATCTCACTGTAAAACTAGGCACTGCACCTAATTCCTCAGATCTGGCAGGCTTCACTGTAAACATTTCCAGTCCATCCACACACAGTAATTTAGCTTTGGAGATATTTTACTTCATCAGTGAGTATATTGTTCCTTCTTTTCAGTGTTTCCAGATATGAATTGAAGGAACACCATGTTCCCAGGGTATTTCCCAGGAAGGTTTCCTTGCAGAGCAAAAGCGAGGGTGGAATCATGGCTTAAATCCTCCAACATGTTGTGGCCAGAACAAAGTGAAAGAAAAGCAAAATACAACTAAAATTGTAAACAAAATATACACCTCACACTTTTAGCATTACAGTGGCCAGAAAAAGTACTGGGCTGGGATTTTTCTGAACCTCACAATGGTGCGGCAAGCTGCAAAATCAGGGGAGGGTATTTTATCAAGAATGTAGTCAGCATGGCGCTGCTCCCCAGTGAAGCAGCCAAAACACTTGCCCACACAAGAGAAAGGTACTTCAAGTCTGCTTTGAGCCGTGTTAATCCACATATGCAAGTGCCTTTTAGCTCGGGACAAACACCTCAAAAACTGGCCCTACCTGAAAGCTGCAGAAAAAATAGGCACAGAAAATAATAACAGAAAAGCATAAAAGGTTGAGCAGAGAGAGAAAAAAGCATTAACACTGTTTCTAGGTACATGCTTGAACAATGGAGCAAACCAAACAACTTTCCCTATTTCATTACACCTGAACACAAAGAGATGGATCCTGTGAATCACTCCAAGCACCTCCTCCAGTGGTGCCTGAGGGGCCACAGCACCAGACAGAACTAAGCCAAAGAGACCGCCATTAAAGAAACCTAGTCATTAAATCTTCATACTCATATAGTGACTTACCCCAGAGCCTTGTAAGACAAGCATTTCAGCACATTATGTTCACAAATCTCCAACAGGTCTACTACATTACCACTCATTATTTTTGCAAACACAACCAGTATTTTATATTCACCAGTTCATTCATTCTTATTGTTTGTGGTTCCTCTTATAAAGCTTCGAAATAGGATTTCTTCCTCAAAAGATTTCGTCTTTTTCTGCTTGGCCAATAATATTTCTGTTGTCACTAGGTGGGAGCCAAGACAGCTTTGGTTTGTTTGCTTCTTTGTTTGTGCACTGGCACCCCAATCTGCCCTTCCTAGATATCAAATGAATGAGAACCATTAGTGGGGTAAATGAACACACACAGAGGTTTTTTTCCTTTGTTCAGCAAAGTTGGTCACTGTTAATCACTGTTACTGTATACTTGTTACCTGATTGTTAAAAAGTTCTTGTTAGTTAAATTCTCCTAATTGTTCCTTCTTATCTTGTGTCTGTACAACCTCCATGATCGGGAATGCCTGGAATGTCCTCCATAGCTTCCCCAAAGTGGCACCCAGAGCTGCATACATCACCATATGCAGATAAAGGGACACAAGGTACCATGGGGAAACACAAACCCCTACAAAGAACGAGCCAACATGTAAAAAAAGGACTAAAAAGGAAATATCTTGGCAGTCAAGATATGGGCCTACTTAGGTATTCCACATTTACAGTCTGGATAATGTTGCCATAACTGCAAGTAACTAGACTGGCATAGGAGCCCCATAGGACAAAGAAACAGGCATCTTATTGGAGTCTCCCGTGAAGGTGGAAGTCCCAGCTTTGCCCACAGGCAAAGCTGATCATTTCCTCCTACGCATCACTCCTGGGAACAGTGGTGGTGTTTGCGACCCCCTGGGCTCCCCACCCAGAGCTGTCTTCTAATAAAGGCATTGTTATGGATGGTGACTCAGTCAGGCCGAATCAATAAAATTTCGAGAGCCAAATTAAAATAATGAAAAAAATGACAGAATTTATTTTAACAAATAGAAAAATAAATGACAGAATCTCATGCCAATTAAATGAACAAGAAGATAACAGTGAAACAAAATGACAGAGTTTCGTGCCACAATAAGGTAAAGCAATGCTCGAGCATTGGGTGAACCAGGACTCTGCCCCTGTTACAGTAGTCCGGTGAGGTCCACGATTTTCTGCTCACCATGCTCAGGTTTTATACAGTTTATTTAGCCTAGGGCCAGAGACTCTTCTGTTTCTTGGAATATTCAGACCTCATCCTTTCAGTCCAATGTTGAAACAATACTGACTCCAGGATTAGTTTAAATTTCTGTACAGTCTAAGTATTGGGTTAACTTCTCCTCGGATCTCCTCCCTTCTGTATTCTTTTCTTTCCAGAAGATCTTTGCATGTGTGTAGACTCTGAATTTTCCCTTGCCGGGAACTCGGTGCATATGAGTGTGTTCCATGTTCAATCATATCAGTCTCCCTGGATCACTTCGTTTGCATCTGGGTTTTCATGATGCAATCTTCATTCAGTCCTTTTCGGATGGTGGGTCCTAGGTGGGTCCTGGTCTCTCCAGCTCGATACAATAGTCCTCTTGTTTCCTGGTATCGATACTTTATCAGGTATTTTAGGTGGGGTGGAGTGGTGCCTCCGTTTGTCCGGTATTGCCTCTGGCGAGGTTTGGCAGCACTCCACACGGTTCGTTTGTGGTTACAACATAGAAATATCCTAAAAGCTACATTTTATTATTTAATGAACAGTTTCAATACAACCTTATACATAACAGCTATGACATAAATCATATTGAAATCATATGAGCTAATTTGATATGCTTTGTCTATAACAGCATCAAACAGGAGTTTGTCTCCTGGCCCTTATTTATAACAACTAGCATCTCTGATGCAGGACACTGAAAAGGTGTGTCTCATCTCAGGAAAACATGAGAATTTTGTCTTTTGTCCTAATGTCTTCCTAACATTAGAAGGTAAAGGAGAGAGGTTCATCTCACCTAACATCAGTACGCACACACACAAAACTTAGATTTCCTTTGTAGACACAGAAAGTAAAAGGCTCTCACCTCTTATCATGCTTTATACCATGCTCCATCTTCTCCTATGAGAATAGCCATGATATTGAAATGTGGTCTCTTTCCATTCACAGCAGCAGTCAATGCTGACTGCTCATATGTCAATGGTTATTTCATACTCTCAGAGTTATGTGAGGTGAAGTCCAGCCAATGCATCCTGATCACATAAAAAACATAAAGCACTACAAGAAAAATAAGGGTTCCCTTGCGAAGAAGGTTAGTATTTTCAGTTTGTGCCTTCTGAAACAGCAAGAAGACAAATGGAGATGGCACCTTGTAAGCTTTATGTTTCCACTGTTTTTAACACTGGGAGCTCAGCTGATGAAAGAACAGAAGTCGCTGAATTTGTATCACTACATTCTTGGACCTTCACTGTCCTCTGTTACACAGCTATTTACAAAAAGGTTCAAAAATTACATTGTTCTTTTAAAAGGAAGGATTTTGTACTTTGCTGGTGAAAAATACGAGGCAGCAAGGATCCAGGTATTGGAGTTGAAATCCCCACAGTTCTCCAGAAACTGATCTGGACAAGCACCTAGGATTTCTAGAGCCATGGAACCACCCTGACTTTCAGCTGTCCTCGACAACTGGGACACACTCCCGGCAGTTTTCTGCTGCAAATTCAGCCATGGAGGGGGTAGCGGACATGCACAGATTTCTTATTGCCTTTTTTGTGGTGTTATTCCCATATTAGTTTAGTCAATTTACCTGTTTATTCACCTTGATTGTATTCTGCTCAGTGCAGGAGAAATCACTCTGGGTTCAGATATCTCACAAAATGAATAGCTTACATTTTTATTTTCGGCGTAGACAGCTTACATCTCTGAAAAATGCTAACGACTGCGGCACGCTGGAAGATGCTGGCTTTTTGCAGTAACTTTCTTGAGAGAAATAGATTCATTTCCAGTTTAGTGAACTGAAAGGATCAGGCCGTGTAGATACAATATAAGGAGAGAGAAGGGGGTTGGTGACCTCATTTCTTTACTTTCAGTGGAACTGCATCTATGCTGTTCCATAAAATTGTGCAAATGTAAACGAGGTGTGAACTGCTTTCACATCTCATTTAGGTAACAGATGAGGTGTGAAATGTGTTTCAGGGGCACCACGTGTACCAGAGCAGTATGCTAAGGCTTGTGACAATGAAGGACTCCTTTTATCACACTCAAGAACCCTTTCTCAGAGCACTGGATTAGCTCTGAAAGAAGGTGTGAAGAGGAGAGATGTCATGAAGAAATGGCACGACTCTGCTTTTATTAGCTCTCAAAATATTTTGGATAGTAATTGAAGTTCTTGGGTCCTCTGTCATTGCAAAGTTTGATTCATTTTTATTTTCCCACAAAATAAGTCATCTCCAGATGATACCAAACAATGAAAATAAATGAGTAAACATAAAGTCTCTGCTCCTAGAAATGAGCTTCTGAGCCAGAATGCAGATTCACTTCTCTTGAAGAACATGAATCTAAAGTGAAAAATAGTCTTGAGCTGTTTTTCAAAAAAATACAGGTTGCAAGAACATTCTTGCCAATCATACAGAATATGTAATATCACAGAGTTTTGTTTTTTTTAATTTCTAAAACAAGTACAGAAAAGTAAGAGGAAAGTTAACTCAGATTTAAGGTAAATGAATACATCTGCGAAAAAAGTTGGGAAAAGGTGAAGAAAAAGAAAGCCAAAGTCATCATAAAATAAAAAAGTTAAAAGTAAAAATGCATTCTAAATTAGAGAGACACTGAGATGAACTATGCAACCCATCGAGAGATATTCACCTCCTTGATATCAAGTGAGCATAGAAGGATATTTGAGGGCAGACAGACAGAGGAAAATCTAAAATGTATTTTGATGCCAGTGGCACAGTTGAAAAGTTCAGCAAAAGACACAGTCATGAGGAGAACTTCACATGCTAAGGGCAGCAGAAATGTAGACATTCAAGAACAGAGCAAAGCAAAGCAAAGCAAAAGAAAATTTCCTTCACATCACAATGATAAAGAGTTCAAAAATGTTCTGATTTTTGTAGAAACCCACCAAAAGTCACTTCAGAGGTCTTCAGCATTTATACCTTTTATCACAGAACAAGTTTGAATATACCTATTCAGAATTTGGAGTACTTCTTTTTTAATTTTCTATTACTGTGAAACTACTAAAAAAACCAAAACAAGCTCATTTTTGCTCAATTAAGCACACTTCCCTTGATTGATGTTACAACTTTTATAAACATTGGAAATTAATTTAAAATTAATTATACTTTGTTCATCAGTAGAAATTATTTCTTAGAAAGCATTGGTCATGGACAGTGCTCCAAGCTTTGTCTTACAGTTTCTTGCAGTGTCCTTTTTTTTAATTCAGGTAGGGCACATCAGGTACGCACAGAAATTGTCTACTGATGAAAAATGGCTTTACCATAATAAAATAATAGCTTGAAGAACCAAATACTTCAGCCATTACTTAGGCAAAAGTCTCACTAATTTGAGACTGAAAGGAAAATCTACTTGAATAAAACCTGCACAATCAAGCCAAAAACCGCTAATACGTGAAAAGGAAAAGACTGAATGGAGAAACAAGTAAAGGACTCAGACTTCTAAACAGTGCATTAATGACCTGACAGAACATTGCTAATGATTCAGAGAAGTAATTGCAAACATTTTTCTTCTTGTGCATCTCCCTCAAATTTAGGAAGCATCTGGGTGCTGTTCTTTATCCATAAACATTCCCCCCTCGCTCTGTTCAATCTAATTGGTACATGCCAGGTCTCCTGGATGATCACTGTCATTCCTTCAATTAAATGATTATACATCTCTCTCATTTTCAAGGCTGCAGACTGCCTGTATATTATGTTAGCAGTGCTTCTACCTCCCTACTCAACCCTTCTTCAGCACTTCTCCCTCCATACTTTTCCTACTCTTTCCTAAGGTTCCCCACCTCCTCTCACTGTTTTCTCTGAATGTCTTTTCTCCATCTTTACCTGAGAAAGGCCTGTTTTGCACTCAGCTGTGCCCGACAGAATCCACATGCAGCCAAGAGCTGCCAACAGACACCTACAGACTGCCACCCACATGCTCTTGATACATATCAGGCATAGAGATCCCTTCAAAATAGGTCTGTTGCCAATTAATCTCACTTTCAAAGGTGACTGCCATGACATGGCATGTCAGCAGTCCTCTGGCATTCATCCTCTTTTCATCTCTGCATAGAAATGGATTCACAGGAACATAGTCCTTATCTGTCCTGTGCAGTAATTTTTCCTCTAGATCCATTTAGCGTTTACTCACCTTCTCAGATGAGCATTCCCAAGGACAATAGAGACCCTGGACTTTACACCGTAGCGTCAAGCCACACAGTACAAATGTCAGTCTGTGTGTCTCTGCCTCTCCTTTTCCTTTTGAAATGAGTTCATCTGCCTAGATAAATGGCAGCCATCTGCAGATTCTCTCAGAAATATCACGGCCTCAAAAGGTAGAGTAAATAAGCCTTTTGTAGATAACCATTGTCTCAATTCATCATTTGACTGACTCTCAGCAATTAAATTTATTTGCTAACAGTCTGAAAAGACCAGAGAGTCCTTTAAGTCTTACTGTGGAGCGCTCAAGGCACTTCAAAATATCATCTCTCTTAACAATTTTTTTATTTTCCTACCAGTACTGCTTTTTTTGTTGTGTCTTCTGCAAGGTAGTCACCTGACAAGTGCCAATTGGGCAGCCTGTTGGCAGAAGCAAGTAAGCCAAAATCACAGGGTCTATTTGAAGGGTCATTCCTCTCCACAACACCTGACATACTTCTCTCCTACTAGGACGTGTACATACTGCTGACCTGATCAATTAGCCAATACGGTTTCGGGGATCAGATAAATTTTAAGACTTTATCATGGTCCTTTCTCTCTTGCTTCAGTGATCAAACAAGTCCTGCTGCAATTCTCTCAGCACAGCACATGCAGACTTTGAGTAGTCATGTTTTAATCTGATAGAGGAATGTTAGGATGGCAAAGCCATTCAATGTTTTACGTATTTTATCTAATGATCTAGAAAATATGCTTTTTTGCATATAGGACTGCAGAATTAATGCCTGAAGACTACATTATTGTTGCAACATCATGCAGTAGCAAAAGAGATCACCTTTTCTGAGCGTTTAATGAACAAATACCATTGCAAAAGCACCACTTATCCTCTGTTAGAGTAAGAGCAAAGATACTGTGCTAATACTCTGTTATTTGTATTTAAAGAAATGTACAGCATAGACAATCATCCTATCAAATAAAGCTACTGGTGCAGCAGAGTACAAGTTTTTCAATGAATTGTTACTACTTGCAACTTTTTGATATTTTGAAGTGTGTTTGCAGGAGGTGCTGATTCAAGGAGTCAATGAGCTTCAACAGCATGCAGCACACCGCAGAAATATGATCTCACAGGTGTCCCTGTTCAGTGTTTCAGTCAATCGGGGGCCATTTTATACATAACAAAGACCATGACTGACAAACAAGAAGCATTTTAGTTTTACACATATCTTTTCAGAAAACTTTACTCATCTTGTTAAATACTTCACCTGAATGCTGATCAGAAATTCTGCCATTTGATTTAGAATTAAAAATAAAACTAACAAACAATAAAAAAGGCAGATTCTTTTGATTCTAAAGCCTTTAATTAATGATCAAACAAAAACCTTAAATGGGAAATATTCTCATTAATCTCATGTTACAATTTTCAGATTTCTCTTCCTACTGTGCATATCTTTTCTTTTTCTTTCTCTACTTTTCTCCCCTGAACCTCTGAGGTACTGTTTCACCTTTAAAACTAATAAAACTCTTTAATCATCAGGCTGTTAATTCAAATATTTATTTTTCACTAGTGAAGAGAATAAACATTTTCTTCACTTTCCTGTAAGGGATTTGTAATCATCCACTAATCAAGATAAATAGAAGAGAAACCAAAACCTACCAGCGGCCAAGGGTTTTGTACTTTGGTGCTTAATGACAAGCACATAAATCCATATATAAGTAACCAAATAAACAACCCAATTTTAAGAAAATAAAGAACTTCCAGCGATTTCCATTGATTTCCCTAGTCACTTTGTTTTTTTCATTGCCAGTGAAAAATTGAGTACTTATACACAATGCCTAGCTGTGGGTTTTCACATTTGAAAATACTTAGTTTGGAAAAACCATTCTGAGAAACTTCTGCCCCAATAGAAGAAATGAAAAAATATAAAAATGTTGATGACAACTCTAAATGATGGGATTAAGAAGATAACTTCTTATATCTCATATAATGTCAAACCTATTGATTCATGGTGCCACTGAGTTATGCATATTGACCTGAGGGATTTCAGGTAAATAGCAAATAAAAGTGTTCCTCAGGACTGCTAAATCAAGGCATACAGGTCTGCAAAACCTAAAGTAGCCACTGCATGAATTCACAGTTGCTTTTAAAGCAGATAGCAAAAAAATTGTTACTAGATTGAAACTCATAACTTTGGGAGTCCTCAGACAGACATTTTTCAATGGGCCTCACCCTATAATTGCTAGACAACTGATCCCACACTAGGGGAATTTCTAAATTCAGGCTCCTTCGATTTTTGTAGGCAGCTGGTTTGTATCCTTTCAAAATCTGACAATAGGACAGGGAATGGTAAGGAATGGTAAAACTTAAAAAGTATCCAAGAGTAATGGTTTCCCTTCACCCATATCCCTGCTCCAGATCCTCTGCAATCACAGATACCATAGCAAAATTTCCTTGATTACCATAATGTAGGAACATATCCTGTTAGAAGAGCATCAAGAAGAATTCACACCTCCAGAGTTTAGAACAAAACCTACACCTCAAAAAAAAAAAAAAAAAAAAAAAAAAAAAAAAAAGAAAGAAAATAAAAGTATACACATTGCCAAGTGGTTTGGCTACTCTAGACTGTCAGGATATATCTTTTCCCTCAGGCATTTCAGGTTGCTACAGAATCTTCCAGCTGAAACCTCTGTGCTCCTGTGGCAATACTGACACATGGCAGAAGTTCTGATATCCGACCTGTTTTTGTGGGACTGCAATACAAGATGCTATTTACTCAGGAGTATTATTAGCCATAGAGTCTGTGAGCTCCAGTTGTTAGTAAATCTTCATTATCAGAATCCTCTCTGAAAATCACAAGAAGGCAGCAAATATGACAAGGCAGTCTTTTCAGTTTTTCTCATGCAACTGCCTCTTGAGACTAATTAGGGCTGCTTTTGTAATTTTGTAAATTCTTTCAGATGCTTTTGGAAACACTGTGTGATCTCCTCGGTGAGATTCTGCTATGTGCTGATACAGCAAGTCATCTAAACTTCTCAAACCATGTAACAATATGTCTGATTAACACACAGAGGAAAGCCAAGAATGGTAACAGAATAATGGCAGCTAGTTTGTTAATTTGATGTTTCCCTTCCTCACTCACTTTAGGTTAATTGTACATCCCGCAGAAGTTTACACTCCATTCTCCTGCTAGACCTTTTTTAATTAGCTGAATAACACTATCTTATTTAATGACTGACCACAGCTGAGAGCTGGAACAGATTATGCCTACATTGCAAAAAGAGCAATTCAAAGCCATAAGATGGGAATTCAAAAGGCTGGTTAATGTCGGGTGCCAAAATGCAGATATTGTCTGTTTTTGAAGGGAGCAAAGGATGCACAGCCACAGATTTTAAGTCACACTTGCAATTACTCCTTACTTGTGGGCAGGTGGGATCCACCATCAAACACATTAAGTATGGACCAGACCACTGCAGAGGTATCTCCCAGACACAGATTTAGCACAATACAGTGCCCTTACAGTTAAGCCCACAGTAGGAGTGTAATGCACATTTGGTATGTAAGTCTAGATAACAAAAAGGACATTTCACCCTGCTCCTGGTGTGTCTTCCACCTTCAGATTAGAGACAAAACACAAAGAAGGTCAGCAGACCACCAAGAGAAAAAGGATTTTTTTTTTGCTGAGGCTGACACTGGGGAAAAATAAGAGAAAGCTGATTATGAGAAAAGCAAGACAAGGTGTGAGCAGCAGAAAGGGAGTGGCAGAGCTATCCGTGGCCACCCCTGCAGATGGCCAAAATCTAGCTGCATAAGGAAGGACTTGGGTCTGGAAGAAAATTAACAGATCTAGGGTTAGCTGCATGTAATGGAAAAGACTAAGGGACATGAGATGCAGATAATACCTTAGCAAGATGCAAATGTTATTTTAGCAAAGTTTTGCATGGAGATATCTAAAAGAAGCAAGATTTGAAGAAAGAAATAATACCTTTTATTAGACAAGACTGATAAAGATGGGAAAAAAACAAGCAGATCTCAGATGTTTCTCCTTTTTTTTTTTTTCAGTTATACCAGTTGAACTTATAAAATATATGATTTCTTCCAAACCATCTTCCTCTTACATCCTGAGAGAATCACAAGTGCAATAACTTTTTACTATCATGCTGACTTTAAAATATAATATTTAGTCTGTTCTATTGCATATTTGGAATATTTGAAGAGTTGATGGATATTATAGTTGTGTTTTTATTTCAACAATCTCCTTATTAAACATTATTGAAAACAGAACTAATCAGACTTGGATTTCTTTTCTTTTTTTTTTTTTTCCTTCAGTCAGCTCCTTTGGTTGCCAAGTTTCTCTGTTTTGTTTAAAAAATAAAATATTTAGTAGGAAGAAGCAATATAAATGGATAATGAAAACAAATTATTATCAAAATATTTCCCCCTTCACTGCTACAATAAAAACAAATTGTATTATGCTAACAAAGCCAAATTTTCAAATACAGAACTACGATTCGGTTTAATATACTATTGCACGCTGCATATTCAAAATGTCCCAAAGTGTCTTATAATAGTAAAAAAACAGCCTTATTACCATATGTGTCTGATTTCATTACCAACCAAGCACTAAATTGAACAATTAACCATCAAAGCTTTCTGAGTTTTCTTCTCCCACTGCTGTATACAGGGCTGTAATCCTGAATTTTTTACTTTGTTTTGGGTTAGACCATAATTTTGAGTTTTAAAGTGCAAGAACTGATCTAAAACTACAAAAGCAACTCCAAGTTTACCCTCTGGGTCTACATCCCTGTGAGTGCATTAGTCTATGAAGGTTCACAGGCACTGGGCGGTAATTGCCTTTTGCCCACACACAAGCTCTCCAAGGGTCCCCAAGCCCACTTTGTAACACATGCCATACTCTCCAGGGAGGTTACATACCGCTACCTTACTCTGGAGTCTGTGAGACTCTAGAGTTTACAAACTCCTCAGTCTGTAAGGCTGTAAGCAAGAAATTAGGCACTGGATAAGTTTGTTTACAAGAGCTGTAGCCTTTGTATCTTTGAAACATATATTTAAAGACAGATTTTCAGAAGAGATCTACTGTCATGTAAAGACCAAAATATTCAGGCAGATTTGCAGAATTGTACCATGAAGATGTCAGTCAATTCGAAACATCCCTGTATTTTCCATTTCATTCCTGTAAGTAGGAAAGAATTTTTAACAAATCTGACGCTCCAGTATAAAGAATTCACTTGAGACTAGCTATAATATATACAACATCTAACCAAGTTTAATCTGTGTTATTTAAACCCTATCTCACTCTGTTCGATATGAAAGTTCAGAAATCTCCCAGATAAAGTTTCTCAGGCTTGTCTCATTTGTGCTGCATCTAAATTTTTCAGCTGCCTGATCTCAGTCCCTACCAAAGTATTCTCCAAGTTCAAATTTGGGCATGAAGTGGATTTTTTTTCAATGCAGCCATCAAACCAAACTCCTGGGCAAAGAGAGAAAGAAAATAATAGTTTGAGTCACATCAAATTTTTAGAAGTTTATAACATACTAAACTCTAGTCCACCTAATGAATTTAACTCCTAACCCCACTGAAATTCACATTCATCCCTTTTATATAAATCCCACTCTGCATGCACAGCTAATCCTACAATACAATCTCCTGTGCTGCTTACTTTTTTAGGTCTATTCACGATTGCAAGATGAATTTTTCAACTGCCTGTTGTAGCACATCCTGTTCAGTACTTTTGTGGACCAGTGGCATATTCCTGACAAAAACGCAAGAAGCTAATACCAGAGTGATGTCTTTCTTACTCTACATAGCTACCTCTAGTACTCATATAGTTATTTCCAGCTGCTGGTATTAGCACAATACTTCCATCAGTAATGTCTTTTCCTGGTAGCATTTTCTCCTCATTTCGACATACTGAGGCCTTGGCAACACACACAGTAACCTTGATCGCATTCAGCTGGGGATCTTTTAATGTACTGGGTTATCCTGGCAAGATCCTCAGCTGCTTTTCTTGCCAGCATCTTGCATATGCTACTAGCCTCTAAACGGTTTCCCTCCACAGCAGTTGGATCTACTCATCTTTCTCTGACCTAGTGCAGTTTATCAGCACTGCCAGGATAATACTGAGTGTTGACCACAGGGAAGATGAAGTCCATCTGGTCACTGATGCAATAATGCTCTCTGTAGTTTCTGTTGGCTCCTCCTTCACCCAGCAGCTCCACTAAGACCCTTTGGGCGTGCTAGAGAAGCAAGTTCTCTAAACATCTTGAAGACATCCTGCATGGATAGTGATATCTAAGGAGTGCAGGCCAGGGAGTCCAGACAAGACACCTGTAGCTCAGAAGGAATGTTGGTGTTACTCCTTGACTGCTCACCAGTGCAGTCTTATCATGCAAAGTACAATATATCACCTTCTAGGGGGACTTCTGTGGCCAGCTTACCAACTCAACATTAGCCACCTGCTGTCACTGCAAAGACAGATTCCGAAGTCAACTTCAGTCAAGAAAACTCCATGCAACAGCTCAGCCCATATGAAGACAGCCCAGTCTACAGCTTCCTCTCCACCTACAATATAAAACTCATTCAGTTTTCACCTGAGCACAAATTTTCATTTAACAACTCTTGTACAAGGGAAGTTTCAACTTGAGCACAGGTTCAGGGTCACACTCACATCACCATCAATCATTTCTATGGTCTCCTGCTTTTTTCTTCCCGGAGTAGTAGTAGCCACAGTTTATAAAGTTTTCCTGTTTTCTCATTTTATGGACTCTTAAGGAGTAGCCTTACTCACTCCATCACTTTCCCCAGCACTCACCCTCAAGAGCAAGACTTCTGAAGTCCCAGATTTTTTGTCTCCTACCATAAAACTTCTCTTAAGACCTTGTACATGTTTTCCACTACTTGCTTGTCTCATTTGATCCTTTTTAAACTTTTTTTTGTACATTTGATCTCCTCCTGTTATTTGCCTACTTTTTTCTAGGTGAGATTTTATTGAATCTCACCTGTAAATGGATGTCGGTGGCCATGCAAATTATTTTCCTTGGCTCTAATTAGTCAGTCAATTATGCTTCCAAAGTAAGGTTAGGAGGGCAGAGATCTCAGCTTGATAACATACACATCTATTCACTCCAGGAACATGCCATGAGGCATGGTCTGGTCCAGCACTCTAAATCTTTAATGAAGTGTCAAAAAATTCCTTTCATAAATCTATCAAATTCCTTTTTTAAAACCTTCAAGAAGGAGTTTTCTGCATTGCCCTGACAGTTGAAAACTTTATTCTAATTTCTAAATTTTTCCTCAATAACAGATAGTGTAGAACTTTTGTTCATTTATCATCATTATTTTTTGTCTTTATGTGTTTTGAATCCTTCCATGGTGTTTACTCTCTTGTGTGTGTGGATGTCACCTATTCCTGCTCATCCCAATACTGCTAATCTAAAGAAAGCATATCCCTTTAATCTCTGTTTGTAGGATAAGGATCTCCATTCTCTTAGTTACTCTAGTAACCTTCCTTCCTATCTTTCCCAATTCGAATTATCTTTCTTGAGTAGGGATG
The DNA here is from genome assembly GCA_013397295.1 of Polioptila caerulea. NCBI lineage: Eukaryota > Metazoa > Chordata > Aves > Passeriformes > Certhiidae > Polioptila > Polioptila caerulea. The sequence goes on along the minus strand of VYXF01010833.1, from coordinate 9,903 downwards.
ATCAGAAGACCACACAGGCTACCACATCCATTGCAGAGAAACAAGCCCTTTCCCTTCTGTATCTCCCAACAAAACCGAGAATCACAATGCCTCCAAGTAGGACCCCTGGTGTCTTACTGTCATTCTGTAGGGAATAGCATATATGGATCCTGCATCTCATCAAGGACTTCTACTACTTCTTAATTTCCATTATGAAGCTCACTACGATCTTGTCAGGATCACTAAATGGGTCTATCAGCTCTTCTCTTTCTCTGTTGCTGCATTATTACAGGCAAGAATCTCAACTAGGTTTTCATTATTTATCTTCAGTAAACATGAAAAAAATGCTACTGATTCCCTCTTTTTTAATCCCACCTCCTTTGTCAGCTCAGCATGAAGACTTGTTTTTCTTCCTCTTCTGTGCAAGAGTCAGGAAATGCAATGTATTGACAGACCTAAAATCTTAAATGCTGCCAGATGTTTTGCTTCTGTTTTTCAGAGCACACTACTAAGCACGCTCTCGCTTGACCAACCACTGGCAATAGGCTTCTCTTTCAGACCTCTAGCAGTGCCCCAGAGCAAAAAGATCACATCTTAGCTATCCTTTTCCATCTCTTCATTCTTTCACCCATCATCTCATCCTCCAAATCCCTTGCTCATCTATTAAGGGAGGCCACAGTCCAGCTTGACAAAGGTACGTACAGCAACATAGAACAACTCACCCAAAATGTTGTGATGCCCATACAAAGGCACTTATGCTTTTCAAGTCTCAGTCTCCACTTTAGGAGACACAGGAAAGTTCCTGGACCACAATGGTTGTTTGCAGCAGATTCTCTCCAGCACACTCCAGCCCTAGAGGACAGACTTTTTCCCCAGTATTTTCACTCCTGCTGCCTTCAACAACTTTCAAACCAATCATTACAGCACACATCAAAACCTTTTCATCTGAAGTTCTGACAGATTTCTGGAGAAAGGTTGGGGACTTATTCATTTAATAGACACCAGGGAAACCAATTCCAGGTTTAAAAATCTCTGAGTAGCCTAAATGAAGTTTTTTTTTTCCCTGCTTAAGCCTTAAAGCCAAAATAGCATTATTTTCTTAATAGCTACCCCAGCTTGTTTTCTTTCACAAGCAGCAGCACTTTAAGTAGAATCCACACTGTAATGATTTACTTGGGGAGAACAGATGGAATTGGAGAGGGTCAAGGCTTAGCTGCATGCTGTGGCTTTTTGTGTGCATTCATCTGTGCTACTTTTCCATTTTTGACAATGTAATTCTGAGACTATTGGTATTTTTTCAGACAGCTAATTATAAAGTTAAAAAGGTAACTGTGCTTAGCAAACAAATAGGTCATAAATTAAATTGTACTACACCGTGCCTTCTTATTTCAGTCAGAGCGTCCAATTCTTAGTGCTTTCAAGGACTTTAGAGAGCAATTTGTGAGGAAAATGGGGAGAATTCCACTCATGCCTCTGTTTTGAAAATTGCTTCAGTTAGTCCTCTAACATATATAAAGTTTTCTGAAGACTGCTTTTCTTCCATCAGCTGCCAGCAGCTTCGAGAAGCCATGGCACAGAAAGGGAAAGGAGAGGTACAGTGGAATCCCAGCCACAAAGGTAAATAATGCAGTTCATCCAATGACGATCCTACTTAATATTCTCCACTGGCTTTTCAGAAGGATTATACTAAAAAGAATATAGGCATTTTGGTACAGAAACAGTTAAAGCAAATTTCTTCTTCTATTTTTGCCTTCATTTTTAGATTAGTTGTAGACATGAGGAAAGGAATATGTCTGCATAACGTTGCACGTCTCTCAAATATATGTACAAACTGTGAAACTTTTTAAGTCTATGTAAACCTGATCTTCATCTGTGAGGTTGTCTGTCTATGTTATTCAGCCATTTGGAACAAGGTGCCCAGGGAAATGGTGGAGTGGAAGTGTTTCAATGGCATGTAGATGTAGCATTTATACAAATACAGTGGACTTTGCAATGTTTGGATAATGGTTTGACTCGATGGCCTCAAAAGTCCTTTCCAACCTAAATGATTCTACAATTCTAAAAGAAAGAGGAACACCAGCATAAGAGCACGGTTTCTGATTGAAAAGGTGTACTTGGTTGTTATAGTAACTTGACTTTTGCAAATCTCACTTTGTGACAAAATAGAGGTCTTTTGCATTAGCAGAGGATCTTTTGAGAAAAGATGTAAAATTATATGTGCAAGATATATAATTTGAGAAGTTACAAAAAATCTTCCCTTTGTCTTTGTAATCAAATTAAGGCAGCAAATACTTTCTGAGTCAGTGGCAAGCAATAAAACTCATAAGTCCAAAAAACTTTTTTAAGCTCCCCATACATACAAATAGAGGAGAGATCTTTTCTGACTTCTCAGCTGCAGAGGTAGTTTAGCTGTTAGGAGTGTTGCAGTCTCACACAAGTTCAGATTCAATATTCTGCCAAGTTCCCTATCATGTAGTTTTCTTAATAGGCAAGGCATGGGGGAAAGGATTGAACGTTTTGTCAAAAAGACTCATAACAAGGTATTTTTGGTTGACTTCCAAATGTCCTTTGTAAGGGATCACATGCTTCTTTCCCTACTCAAAAAGTTCTTTCTGAAAAAGGGAGATTTAGTACACCTGGGGAGACAGGAGCATGTGTGAAAATCTTGTCAACTGCTGACAAGTGCCTTGATGCAGACATTAATTTGTACAGTGTACTTTTTTTGGGGGGAAGATCAGTTTCACACGTGTCCTGCTTATTTTTCTCTGACCTTTGAAAGCTAATTCAACATGTATTGTTGATTAATTTCATGATCCTATCCAATCTGCACAAAGTGCTCTATTTGAGCATGTGTAATTAGCCATCTTTTCTTTGCTCTGTTCCTATAGTGTGAATGTAATGAGACACATAATGCTTTCCTAATGTGCTAGAAATTTTATAGGGTTTTTAACTGTCAGTTTGATTTGCTGTTACTGTATGTTCTTTTTGTAAATTGATCCATTCTTTCTCTCTCAACACCCCAGAAATTAAACCTTAAAAGAAAAGCATTATTTTCATCCACATCTAGCTAATATATAAAATGCATATGTAACACCACCATAGAATACATATGCACAAACACACACACACAACATATGTCTAATAAAAAATTTCCTCTCAGTATGCTTCCCTGATGCCATATTTGGGTGTTAAATTCAAGCAAAATTCCCCAGACCAAACATTATTCTCCAACTCAGAACTGGCATATGTACAATTGACAGAGTGGGCAGTCAACACCCAGTCTCCCACCTATCCATAAAAAACTTGTTCTGTTTCTGGGACTAACATCTCAGTCTTGCAGTCAGTTGCACATGTACAAACCAACAGACAATGAGTGCCTGTAGAGGCTACTGCAGATTTCTCTCACAAGAGCTGCAGAAGCAAAGATCTCCAATTTGGCTGAAGAAAGAACTCCATTTTGATCTACTCAGTAACCATGGTGCACATATCCCGGTCTAGATTTTTACTGCATGTTGAACCTGAGATAAAAACCCTGACAGAAAATTTTGGACACTAGCAACATGTTTCCTACAGCCTGATTATTGGTAGAGACTACAGTCCTCTTTTTCACAGCTTAACAAAAATCTTACCTGAAATATGGCTTCCTTTAAACTTTTCAGAAGAAGAAAATGTCATGGGTATCATCATTATTGTAGTGACATAATGATTAAGGAATCTCCACAACAATCCCGAAGTTTATGCTATTAGGATCAAATAACATGCTCTTCACCAGCATAATAAGCACTTACGTAAATAAAAGCCCAATTTATTTTTTTTAGCCCTTCTCTAACAAAAGCCTGTTCCTTCCACAGATCTACCTTCTCACAAAAGCAACAATCTTTAACATGACTTGCACAAGCCTACAGCTTAAGATAATTTCAGGAATAAGAAATGGGACCTCTGACTCACAGTCTTATGGTCCAGTTCATAGATCATGTAAGTAGATATATTTCACATGTGTTTGGAAAGAAATATTGGTTCATTCACAAAGTTACTGTAACCTCCTGAAAAATGTTGTAACTTGAGGAAAGGACAGTAAAGGCACTTAATGAAAAAGACTGTAAATAAATCTCCATTCCTCTGGAATAATGACTAAACAATCAGAAGATTGATCTTACAATTTAATGTTTAATGAAAATTACTCATGCTCCAAAAGGTAGATTCTTTGTCCAATTCTTAATCAGCTCTAAGAAAGATGAAACACTCTGTACATGCTTTCTTGCATTGCTCTTCTGCATTTACACCACAAACGCCCCGGCCTTCCTCAGGATTGAAATAGGTGTTTTATCATGATCAAAGACTGCATATCTATAGCACTGTTGTCCAAGGAGTGAAGGCTTTGCTTCAGCTTAGACACCCATTGTCACCCTGATTTTTCACGCTTTCCTGATGCACTTTCTAACTTAATGTTTTCATAGTTCTTAGTTCTTTCTCACACACAGGTGTTATAATTAGAAGCATGTTTATGTTAAGATGAGGTTGTTAACATTCTTTCTTTTAGTGTAAAAAAACAACCGATCGGCAGTTGTCTTGACCAATGGGATGGGAGAGGTGTCCAACTTCTCCTCCAATCCCTGGTCTACATGAAAATACTATAAATTTAAAGTCAAATGTTTTAATAAATAGTTCTAACCTTCTCACAAGAAAGTGTGTCCGTGGGTGTCCTTACGTGTCCCACAGCAACAACCCATAAGATTGTGAAATGATATTTATTAATATTTTTCAAAGGATGAGGATTAGCTTCCCAGGGGGACTAAATGCTGGACTGTTCCCCTATGAAACATCCAGCAGAAAGTTTGCAAATATTTGTTTACTTAAGAGAAATCCACGTTTAAATACATCTCATTTTGCTAGGAGAATTATTTTCAGGAGAACTGGGTGAAATTTCTCTCTATTTCTATTTTAAGCATAATAAACTTTTACAAGAGAGAGTTCATTTCAGTGACAGTTCTAGGAGCAGTGTGGACCGATCGTTTGTAGATTCCTTCTCCAGGCACTGGGAATCTGCACATAGATTTTGCACATGTGTAACCACGTGTAAAGTCGTGGGCTTTTGTAACATTACTTGGCTGTTCTGCTAATTCCTCATGATAGATAAACAATGTGTTTCTCACTGACACTGCTAAGAAAGTAGATAATGTAGAAAGGTTCTTTCAAGCAAGATACAGAAAGAAGGAGGAGGGGACAAAAGAAAGACCATATACTCTAAAAGGAAACAACATTAATCATCACAAGTCACAAATATATCAAGAAACTAGGGTTTGTGTTTGTAGCTACCTGCCCACCATACAAATTAGTTACTTAAATTACAAACACAAGCCAAACAGAGTGTGGAGATAAGAATTTAGGCAATGGCAATTGTTTCTGTTTTGTTTTAAAGTGTATTTTCTAATCTGGTTTAATTTTTTATATATAGCATGTATCAGTCTTTGGTATCTTCTTTGTGCTTCACTGTCTTTCTAGTCTGTTAACCTGTCATTTATGCTCTCCAATATCTGTTTCAATCTTACACAGCTGCTTTTCTTGCATTATTTTCTGTCACCTACAATCTTTTCCTGCACCTACGCTCTTTTTCCCATATGGCTTCCAAAATGCAATGCAAGATTTTATTTAAAAGAGGCAAAAATAATTTGCTCATCTCTGTCACTGCCTTGAGACTTTTGAGACAGCTGAAGGCAGTATTTCAGAAAATAACTTAGCTTCAGTTCAATCTTAACACTGTTTTGGCCAATCTGCATAAATATCTCCATCTTTAAGTAGAGATTAGTTTTCACTTCCAGGTCTAAACATACTCTCCTGGTGTCTGTCTCACCGAGGCAGCACTAGTACTGGTTTAGTTGTGTGCAGGAGAAGAAGCAGTGTCCTCTCTGACACCTGAATCACTTGCTCACACCACACTCTGCTTTCTCTTTTCTGGTGTAGCTGTCTGCAGAGGAGGAATCCATGTCAGCTCCCATTTCTACCAGACATTTTAGATAAGCATTAGACCTGAATGTTTTTCTTCCCTAATCTGATCCCACTCCTTCACTGAAATGCTATGTCTTTTGGATTTAAGCATGTTGGCTGTGTTACTGCTCCAGTCTGATTTATGTGTGGCAGAAAATCTGCTTTCATGATTTGCTTAGTTCTCCATTTGTTTTCCTCTCAGTTATAATATATATATAATATATAATATAAATAAACAGTGCAAATGGCATATCTTTCTGAACTGTTCCTCCCTGTCCCATGCCAGGGACAGGAGGAAAGGGGTGTGAGGGTGTAGAGAGCATCCATCCACAACATGAGACAGGACAACTGAGAAAACTTATATAGGGGATGGCATATTTTGGGGCAGTTGGCATCTTCAGGAACAAGATAAGGAAAAATGTTTTCTTTTGTCAATTCCTGCAAATGTGATTTCACTGTCAAAAGTGAGCTGTTCTCTTTGGCACATTAGGAGCTGGAAAACAGTAGAAACACCAGTAGAGATTAAAGCATACAGAAAAGGAGTCGGGGGGAAGAACATTATCTCAGCTCTTCACAACATGATATGTCTTGAAGACAAACCAAAGAGGGGATTATTATTGCCATCTCACAAGTGAAACCCACCTGTGAAGGTTGGTGGACACTGAGAGGCATTCCCTGGGTTGGGGGGACACAAGAGGCTTCTCTCACAGGATACCCTGTTTCTGTTACGCCAATGTATCCCTGTTCTATTCTTCAGTCAGCCCTGTTAACCCCGTCCCTAGGTCCCTCAGTCACTCCCTCCCTATTTCCCCATTGGCTCCCACACCCTAACCCCACCTTTTCCCCACCCCTGCCCCGTGACAATTGGTCCCTGATGCTCTCCCAGTCCTTACCACCTATATACTTGAAGCTAGACCCTTCCCATGAGGCTTGCCTTTGACCCTGGACAATCTGCATGCATGGCTGGAATAAACATCTATGTGGAACCCCCACAAAGGCCCTTCTTGCCTCTTTGCCTTCACCATATCTAACAGCTATCCCGGTTTTCAACATCCACCCATGATCTTCACGTGAGAAACATATTCCAAAGTTCTTTGGAGATGTACTGCAGAGACCGCAACTCTTTTGTGACTGGGTGTGACTTCTCAGACATAAAGTGTTCTGCTACCAATCCATCAGAAACTAAACAGGCAAGTGTGAATAGCAAACAAATGTGTTTATGTATCTGTACACTGCACAGCAATGACTGGCAAAGAGAGACTTTACAAAAAGAGGTCTCTATCATCTTGAATTGTGTGGTCTGGGAGCATGCAGTTTTTGTTGGGGTCCTGGAGGTTTTATTTTTATGGAAGTTAGGGGCAGGCACACAGCTCTTCTGATACTAGAGCATGTATCTCCTAAAGGGATTTTTCTAAACTATTCAGGCTGGTTTGGATACCTCTCCTTTTTGCATTGAATCAGCACTGTGCAGCTCTACTTGAGAACTTCCCTTCCCTTAAAACCAAATTCCCAGTTGTTTGGAAACATTTCCCCCCCCCTCNTTTTAATAGTAAATTGGAGAACACAAAGGGACAGCCAAAGTCTCATAGGTAAATCTGGGGAATGTTCATTTCAGCACTGAAGAAAATAATCAGTCAGACCAGGCAATTAGAAGCAGGAGCACTGTCCAACAGGAAAAGATACCTTCTACTTAGCTGGATGTCACCAAACATTTTTATTTTCATATGCAAGATCAGCAAGTATGAAGCCATTTCATCTAGTATTAAACAACAGAGGCTCAAATTTTTTGCATAGCTACTTTTTAATTCTCTCTTTCTGCTGATAACCAAGGGGCAATGAGCTTAAAAATCAATGAATATCATGTCAATTCAATGTATATCAATGTTGTGACATAGCTTTTACATAAGATAAGTTTCAGACACAAATAATATATATTTTTTATGTTGAAGCTAGGGCACTTAGCTAACACTTTGGAAACTAACATTGAAGTTAGAGTAACTGTAGATGTGGGGGAATAAAGGACAGAGGATCCTCCACTAAGTCCTTTCAATCTCCAGATTCTGCTAACAAGATAGAAAAGCTTTAGAATTATAGTCATTATCCTTCATTCATAAAACCACTGCTGTAGGGGGTATATATTACCCTAAAAAGTATGAGATTTTATAAAACTTGCCCATATTTACAACAAAACTTCCTACGAGAAATTGTATTGGTCCTTTCTTCCCTGTGGCATACCAGTTTCTCAGATCTATCAACTGCTCAGTCATTCAATAAGGCAAATAAATGTCTGCTTATGTCCACTGATCTTTTTTGGGTTTGAGCTAAAACAGATGTAAGGACTGAGTTAAGCTGGATTTCCCTGATGGATGATGTGATGTCCATGCCACAAAACAAGTTTCAGAAAATTCTATATTTGGCTCAGAAGTCAGTATTACCCATATTGAAACATAAACATTTCAAGCTATGCAGCAAAATGAAGGTTGTATGCAGAAAGAATAAAAAAAAATTCTCCTAAAATCTGTAAAATTAGGGAAAAAAAACAGAATTCCTATGGCTGTCTTGCTCTTTTCTTGACTGATATTTGTTGTTAAAAAGCAGTGCATGGAGGATTAGCCAGAGCAATTTGTTGATCACACAGGCATCCTACATTCAGTGCTGCTCTCCATTAATGGACTAATGGACTAACAGAACATGATTAACAGGGCCATACACTTCTGACTACTGTGTATAAAGCAAGACTGTCTTTCACACTTAAGAAAGAGTAATACGAGAGATAGGAAGAAATAAGCAAATTTATCCAGACATTTTCAAGTTAAAGGGACACCAAGATATTAATCTCTTATTATGCTATGTAAGCGAAGCAATGTTTCACAAAGAGTAAGAGATCGTGCCCCAGGACAGAAACTAGCTGCTGCCAAAATTTAGAAGAAAAGTTCTACTGAGAATCTCATTCTTAATTGACTATGAAAGTATTTCTTGCACCTTTCACATAGGCATCTGTCTCTGTGCACCCTGAAAGGATGCTATAGTCTAACTATAGCAAATGTAAGCTGCTGATAATTTCTTTTTCCTTATTCTGAGTGATTCAGTGAGACCATAGCCTGAAAATTTCAGAAGCATCTTTGTGTGATTTTTTGCCAGTCCATCAATCTGATGGGTCAGTACCCAACTGTCTGTGCCCTGCATTCTTTTTCTGACAGCTGAATCCTTTCTCATAACATCAAATCCTACAACAGACCATGTAGAAGTGCCTGGAGATCTGTGCCGGCACACAAAAACAGCAGTCTGGTGTAACATTCATTTGTAGTTCCTAAGTCAATTCTAAAACACTCAGCAAAGTTTTTCAATTAATGTCTAGAAAAACAAGACGCCCTTGCTGAAGATGTAACCCACTCACAACGTGAAGGACAGGGGTGATAAGGGGTGTTGAGTAATGTCCCCATAACAGATTTTCAAGCATGTTTGCTTTGTATGCCCACCTACCATAGCAAAGTTATTTATCCACTGAAAATAAACAATGAAACTTGTCTATACAAATTGTATGTGCTCTCCAGATAAGCAAAAGGTGTTTTATTTGTCAGGCCTACAGAAGCTGGCAGTGGAAAACCTGTTCCCGCCTCCTACTTCCATTCCCTTTCCTTAACCTTTGTCCAGCAGGAGCTTCTTCAGAGCTAGTACTCTCTTATACTGCATAAGAAAAAGTGAAAATATGCCTCTGAATAACCTCCATCTCTTTTCCTTATGTCTGTTCTTCACTTTAAAATTTTGTTCCTCTCCCCTTGATGTCCCTTCATCTCTTTTAGCCCTTACTGGTCTTGCTCTTTCTTACCCCACCTCTGATTGCTGCCCACCCAACTGCTCAGACATTATTTTCCATCTCCCAAATTTCCAAACACCTGAATCTTACATTTCATCACCCTTTGTTCTGGTTTGAAAAGC
>VYXF01010831.1:348623-367965 GCA_013397295.1 Polioptila caerulea | reverse complement strand
AAGTAAACACTTGAAAGTGCTAAAACACAAACCCAGGAAGTAAAATCATCACATTTAAATAGATTTTACATTAAGCTATGAGGTTAAAAAACATAGCCATAAGAAATATAGCAGGATATATAAAACCTTAATACATGAGAAAAATCAGATTTACTATAACAAAAATGAAGTATCCAAAATTTCATTCATATATGCCTGGGTACTGAAACAATAGTTTAAAAAAACCTTAAAGGAAATTCTGAGAGGTGGAGTGATAAGGTTTTTACTATTTGTGTTAACTGTAATATAATATATGGGGGTTTTTAGTTTTATTTCCTCACAGAGTAATTCAGTAATAGTAAATAATTTATACATCACTGTTCTTCCAATCTGTATTCCTGATATGACTTCAAATTAAAAAAAAAAAAAAAGAAAATTTATTTTTTAATATATTTTTAATACCATTGTTGAGGGTACCAGTTTCCCTATTTTTCTTAAAATAGCTATTTGGCACATTTTTAGAAAAGATTACACCCTAAAACTGTAACAGTAGTTATGGTTTCCATTTTTTCAGAATTTCAGAAAGTTCTTTCTTATCCCTGTGCTGTCCATATGATGAAAACTACAAAAAACACTTTGAAAATAACTCAAAAGTTAGACAAAAGGTGGGTCAAGGATACAGAGCCACTGTCAGAATATCATAGGTATTTTACTCCTCCTTCCTCTGCCTGTTGTATCCTGGGATGTCAATAAAAGACAGATTTTCCATTCTCCTCTGAAGGCTTGAACCCTCATGCTGCATGGGGAGGGCTGAGTTGCATTTCCTCCTGCTCCCAGGAATGGAAAGGCAGTATCCATGTTTTCTGTTAGCAGGTGCAGTGCATCACAGGTGAGCAGCCCGCAATATGTCAGGGATTTGAGCTGTTGGTTCCTGGAGCATTGCTANTGGTGCCTTAATGCTTCAGAATCAGAAAACATGAGCAACATATGCTGTCAAAGTAAACACTTGAAAGTGCTAAAACACAAACCCAGGAAGTAAAATCATCACATTTAAATAGATTTTACATTAAGCTATGAGGTTAAAAAACATAGCCATAAGAAATATAGCAGGATATATAAAACCTTAATACATGAGAAAAATCAGATTTACTATAACAAAAATGAAGTATCCAAAATTTCATTCATATATGCCTGGGTACTGAAANAAAAAGAAAATTTATTTTTTAATATATTTTTAATACCATTGTTGAGGGTACCAGTTTCCCTATTTTTCTTAAAATAGCTATTTGGCACATTTTTAGAAAAGATTACACCCTAAAACTGTAACAGTAGTTATGGTTTCCATTTTTTCAGAATTTCAGAAAGTTCTTTCTTATCCCTGTGCTGTCCATATGATGAAAACTACAAAAAACACTTTGAAAATAACTCAAAAGTTAGACAAAAGGTGGGTCAAGGATACAGAGCCACTGTCAGAATATCATAGGTATTTTACTCCTCCTTCCTCTGCCTGTTGTATCCTGGGATGTCAATAAAAGACAGATTTTCCATTCTCCTCTGAAGGCTTGAACCCTCATGCTGCATGGGGAGGGCTGAGTTGCATTTCCTCCTGCTCCCAGGAATGGAAAGGCAGTATCCATGTTTTCTGTTAGCAGGTGCAGTGCATCACAGGTGAGCAGCCCGCAATATGTCAGGGATTTGAGCTGTTGGTTCCTGGAGCATTGCTAAGCCACAGGGATTGTGGTTATTGCTGATCTGTAAAGTATGTGAGCACAGGGCAATAGTGTTGTGTGCTCCCTCTCTGGCACAATTGTGCGGGTTGTGACCCAGCCCAAATGAATTTACTTCTTTCCATTTCCCCACTCTTAACAGCACTATGCTATTGGAAATATTCTTTTCAGTTAGACAGAATCCACCTCCACTGTGGTCACAATAACTTCATTTGTTGGTGAGAGAATGGGAAGGGGGAGGAAGAGGTGAGAAAGAGACAGAAGAGACTTGCATGCTTGAAGTTGAAGAAAAGACTGTTTGTGCTCAATACATTGGAGAACTTGTTCAAGAACAGTTCATCCGTGTGAACAACACAACCCCTACGTGGCTGCCAAACTCAGTAAGGCCTAGTATGACCAGTTATGTTAGTGCCAATCCTAAAACTTCAAACTGCCTGGAGGCAGTTTCAACTTCTACACCCCTTTATTTTTTTTTTTTTTTCCCTAAGGCTGTAGAACATTTGAGAGAGATGTTGTTTTCTTGTTTGGATCAAACCCTTGCATTCTTTTCTGCTTGCTCCCAACCTAAAAAAAAAAAAAAGTGTGTTTATATAGATATATGTGTGTCTGACATGTTCCACAAAGTCAACACCTAATTCAAGGAGATGGGATACGAACACCACATAGCGTAAAGGGACCTGACAGTACCAGAACAGTTACAAGAAAATCATGTGTTTTCCTACGTTTTATGGCACCTGTAATTCAACATGGTGTGTTTAACATGTTCTCATACTGCACCAGGATTGGCTGATGGCTATTTCTTGACACCAGCATACCCACATGTTATCAGGCAACCCTGTGATTGCCTGCCTCTGTCCTTTGGGCCAGGAAGAGTTCAGATAAAAAAATAAATACATTTATATCCAGTGGATACTTACCTAGAAACACATATATTTAATGAACCAAGGGGCTTTTGTGCCCTCAGCCCAGTAGGTTGGTCACACAGGGCAACCAGGCAGACTGGGGTTTTGCTCCATGTTACAAGATGCAGACAAGGCTGTTTGCAAAAATTAAAACCAGAGCAAAATAACAACATCAGAAGATCATGCCATAATGATCAGAAGATCATTGCCAGGCAGCAATAACAAAAAAGATATAAAATGATCCAAAAAAAGACCAGGTGGATCAGAAAAAATGGCCCATAAGCCCATGAACCACAAACTGTATTGCAAGATCAGTGTCATGCAGAAAGGATGGTAGTGGTGGAAATCTCTCTTTCCCTGTAGTTGTGATGGAACTTTCAGGTACCTGCAATACCATTATGGGATGAGGGTTGGTTCTTCATCTAAGGATATATTTATTTAGGTCCTTAGTTTGATGTTGCAAATAAAGTGGAGGGCTGAGCATGCTGTCCAGATTCCAGCTTTGGACAGAGACTGCAGTCCCATCCTCTCAGAGAACATCAGTGGGATGTTGTTGATAAAAGGGTAGCCAAGCCAGTTTGTGGGGGCTACAGAAATAGACAGTAAGGAAGGATTTAACATGCACAAACCATGATTATTTATTTTGAAGCACAAAGCAGCAGCAAGAAGTTAGGTGGTGACAAAAGGGAGCCTGTTGGGCTGTGGCTCTGGACAGTTCAGAACCTCAGAGCTGGACACAATGCAGAATACGATTTGTTACTGTAGGTCCAAAATCTGTACTTGAAGCTTATGAAACATTTATTCATTGTTGAACTTGTTGGTTATACTCAATTCCATCTTGAAGCTGTCAGCATGAGTAACTATTTCTCCCATTATTTATTCACACAATGAGTGCAACAGAGCTTTTTCATTGAGTGAGTACTCTCCTGCAAAGTGATCAAAGCTTTGATCAAACATTCTTTCTGGCTGTCATTACTGTGGAAAACGTATATGGCAGTGTTTTCAGAACCCTGCAATCTATCCCCTAATCCAAAATTATGGACTAAAACCCTGACATACTTAATTGCTCTAAGCAACAGTGACAACAATCTCTGCTTTGCTGCAAGTATTGCAGCAAATTCATTCAGCTGTTTATGGACAAAAAATTTTAGGGCTATATTTTACTAGCACATAATGCCAAAGGCTATAATGGCTACTTCATTGTTAGCCAGCTTTTAAATGAAAAAATGCATTTGCAATTAATCACCCAAGGTGGTAAACTTGTATGTGCAAAAGTGTCCAGCATGAGTATAAATTTCATATACTCTTTAAATTTTTTTACCTATGAAGCTAAGTAGCCTTCCCCAGTTTATGAGAAAAACTATTATTTCCCCCATTTTTTCCCCAACACAGCTGAAAATCAAAACTTACATGGGCCCTCTTCCACCACTGGATTATTGTGGAGGGAACAGCATAATTTCTGAAGAAAAAGAAAGCCCTGCATGGCACTATTCTAATCAATAGGGTTTTTGAATAATAAATAAATAAACAAAATAAATAATAATAAATTAATAAATAAAAATTTTGCAGAATAAACCGCAATTATTGCAAACAAGATGTAAAAATGTTCGGAGGTGCCTGTAGATCATGCAAGAATAATAATATGGTGATGACCCTTTGCAAATTCTGAGAAAAAGGACAGTAAAAAGGCAAAAGTTTATTGCTGTACAGAACTCAACATTACATTGATATCTATTTGCACCAGTTTATGCTCCTTAAAGACAGCACAATCCCTCCAGATTACTACAAACAGAGGGAAAAACCCTTTTCATTGGCCACTTATGTGTGTGGGGAAAAAAAAAAAGTCAAATCTGTCATCTGTTACAATATGGTGAATGGAAAGCAGGATCCTACTGTTTTAGATGTCCATCCAGTCCTACAGCATCTAATAACTTCTTAATTTAATGGGTGTTTATCTATGTCTGTATTGAATGTTGCCATCAAAACAACTGGGATGCTCTGTCGGGCGCCACCTTTGGATATGTGTATCCTGCAACATAATGAAAGATGGACTACCTGAAAATGGTAGGTTTTAACATCAGAGCCAAACCTCTTCATGAGAAGGTCACTCTGAAAAAAATCAGATGTAGAAAACTTTCAGACAAACTGTTCACACTGCTGGGCCCCAGAAAAGTTTTTGGTGGCAGTAAAAAATTCTGGTTTTATTACAAACCAGACACAAATAGAAAAATGCATCAGTAAGATTTTGGTAGCCTCTACTTCACCAGCAAATAAAACATTATCCTCCTGAACACCCTGGAGTTATTTTTTGACACCCTGACAGCCTGCTTTCAGATGTTCAAAGTAAAAGTCTGCCCACCTCACGGGCTCTTTCTCCCTGTGCTTCCCATCAAGTAAAAGGCAAGCTACTGTCTCTCTTATGCTATGCTTGAGTAGAAAGCTGCCACGCCCTCGGCATCCACAGCAACAAAGAAGGAGCCCTTACGTGTACCCTTGGAACTGAAGAAGTCTTTGAAGAAGGGCTGTAAAATTTATGGGGTTTGACATTTTCATCAGTGAGTAGAAGTCTTTCCAGACTTTATTTAAACTACAACTCCAACAGAAGTAGAAAGCTTCAGGCTACCCAGACTGATAAACAGATGATGACAAAAATGCTAGTATGTCTCAGATTAAAGCCAGAAAGAAGATGGGTCCTGAACATATTAACAAAAATCCTACCAAATGTCAAATTTCAAACGCGTTTTTAAATTCCCCACTGAAAAAACTGAGACAGACATCCAACCAAACCAACACTACCATTGTAAGAAAATCAGATGACTTGTAGGGTTATCTCCTCTCTGGCTTGCCATGTGTCCTCGCGTGAATTTTACCAATAAGGATGTGGACACTGCCAAAGAATGTGTGATCCTGAAGTGTAGCACTAACAGTTTCATAATGTGCTTCATCATGTGCATACCCAGGCCTCCAACTTTAAAACGTCTTACATGCCCTGCAATACTGCTGCCTTAATCATGGCACAGATTCTGTGACATTTGAGTCACCCAGAGCACTGGATGCAACTGCTCAGGGAGTATTTACATATCTCCAGATGAGGACATTTTGCATTTGTATCATCAGACTCCAAATCCAATGGCTACTTGCAGTCTGGAGACGAGTCTTCTTTAAAGGTTAATGACATCACTCTAACAGCAACAAACAGCAAAAATATACATTTTGGGCACTGAGGGTTCTCATGATAGACTGTACTATAAATCCAACCCATGATGACCTCAAGAATAGTGTGATAGTGTACTGCTCTATCATCAGAAATGAGGAGAAGCGAGCAACAGAAACCAGAACCCTTCAGAAAATGCAGCAGGTAGTCTATGACAAAGAGTACTTAACAATATTTTTAAAGCCTTCAGTTTTTGACCATGAGCATGCTTTTCTGTTACTCTGGCATGGCCTAACATCCCTGTGAAGATTTATTTTGTAAAAAGTCTTTTGAAGAACACAAAACACTGCCTCTCTATGCCTGAGAATAATGTGTGGTCTGACTGTTGCTGGACAGAAATACTCTGCAAATACTCTTTCATCAAATTTTTCCAGCCCTCATGTGCAAGTCGCAGGGACAACTATTTATTTCCCTCTAATATAATAATGGTTGTGTTCAATGATGAACTCTGCTTGTGAGAACAGAAACTGAGGAAGCTTTTAATAAGTATGCAAATCACAGGAATCTCAGGGTCCAGAAGGGCTTTTTTCCCCGGGGGAAATGTCACCCTGAATAAAATATATAGTGTTATTTGAGAATCCCAGACACTACCTCCAGGCTCCACCCCTGAGCAAATGTGTGCTGCAAAGCCCTGTTCTCCTAAGACGTGTTTGAAGAAGTTACCAATATAAATGTTTCTAGCCCAGAAGCTTTCAGACTAAGAAATTGTATATTCCAGCCAGAGTAGCTAGCTCTTTACACACTGAAAGTAAAAAAAGCTTGGTATTCAGTAATAAATAGAGAGAACCTGGACTGATATCTTTGTTGCTATCAGTGCACACTTAGAAATAGGATGTCACTATGTCTGTCCCTCCTTGACCTGTTAATCAGTCCTTCTTCTGGCAATGGAAAGCAATATTCCACACTACTTCTGATAGAGGCTATTTCTTAAATTGAACAGAATATATTTGAAGAGGAGCATTATATTAACACCCCAGGAGATATAGACACTGAAAAAGGTTTTGCAGGTGTGCTAAAATCCTAAGCAGCAAAACTGAGCCCTTCAACTCCTGTTCATTGCAAGGCTACTATAGGCAGTTGACATCAAGTCTGTCTGCAGGGCACCTCTGCATATTGCTGCTGATGTTGGTGGCAAGATTTCTCTTAATTTCTTAAATGCAGTGGTCCTGCCCAGTCTGAAGAGGAACATAAGGAAGAGCCAAGCCCACTCTGATCCCAAATCCTGAAGTAAAAACATACTAATGTGCTTGCAAAAATTGTGTGCTTCCTCTGCCTGTATTATGAACAGAATCACATTTAACTCTTTCACTCTGGGGTCTCAAGCACTGTTCTGATGAGATCTAAGTGCCTATGGCTGTTATGAATAAACAGGAATCACAGTCCAGCAGGTTCATGCCACCCTTATTTTTATTTCTGACTAAATCTGATCAGATTTTTTTTATCTGAGGACAGCAACTTCCATTCTGGACCTAAAAGTTCTCCACTGGAATTGCCAGTAAGTCTTGATAATTCTCTTAGGCCTTGAAAAGCAGTTAGCAGAAAAAATAAACTGTGAATTGCTGCTAGGCATGTGAAAGTTGGAGGTCTGAAAGTGAGAGATTAGATGAACTCCCAGGATACATCTTAATACCACATTTGAACCTATTAATTGTTGGAATGAAGCTAGTGGAAGCAGATGGAAGAGAGAGGGAAGAGAGATTTAGCTGTTTAAACTAAGTATAAGCATTAAGAGATCAGGATCACAAAAATTAAAAACCATTAACAAAAAAACCTCCACAAAAACCAAAACCCAAAACCCACAAAACCCACAAAAAACCCCCCACAAAACAAAACAAAACAAAACAAACAAAACAAAACAAAACAAAACAAAACAAAACAAAACAAAACAAAACAAAACAAAACAAAACAAAACAACAAAGATTGTTTAATAATGTGCATGCAGTTAGAATGCTGGTTCTTCGGGCTGATGCCCTTACCTGCATCAAACATATTCATGAAAAAATTAAAGATTTAGTTCAATGCAATTTTTTTTCAGTACCAAATTTGAAAAAATCATACAACTTCATGAGACACAACTGTGGCAAAGACTTCTATGAGAATCAACAAACACTACACACTTGGGGTTAAAGAAAGCATGCCACAGTTTGCTTTCCTTTTTCAGGCTTTCATTGTAGTGAGGGGAAAAATAACCCAAACAAAACCAGACCAAAACCCCCAACTCTTCTGGAAAGCCAAGTACTCTACTAGGCCTCTTGCTTCGTGGGGATTAATAATCCCCATTCAAAACTGTGCTACATTCAGAGTAGCAGAGAAGACTATATCCTTTGTTGGCATGAAAGGGTGGGTCTCCTTTGACTTCAGCAGAGTTTGGCTTATTTATGCAAGCAGAGAATTTGGCCCTGAAATTATCAGTTGCATTATAAGTACCTTCCTCTGCCAGAGCAGGATTAGTCCCTCATTCAATGCATTTTGCAGTCTAACATTAAAAATGAAATGTTAAGCATTCCATATGACAGAATTTTCCCTATGCCTCTCAGGAGGTGAACTCATTAAGACTTTTTCTGGTTGTTCAGCCTATGCTGATTTCTCTTTATCATCATCTGACTACAGTACTTGCAGTTCTACTCCATGGTACCACAAAAAGTAATTGTCCATCTTTTCTTTAGTGTAATTAACATGTGTCAGAAAAAAGAAGGATCTTTTTTTCACAGCACTAACACGCATATATGATTGTTCTGCAAAATGTTTAACATCTACTATTACAAGAGTTGAAAGTTAATTTAAGAAATAAGGAAAATATCACCTTTGATCTTGTTTATGTGCTAGAAGGAATACAAAAATTCTTGCCGAGCAGATTGCCAGGAAAAAGTACATGAAGAAGTACAACATGCCTCTGTCTCCACATGAAGGTGAATGAAGATTGCCAGATACGCTAGAAGCACTCTTTAAGGAGGAACCATAAAGAAAGCAAATGAGGACCCTCCTACTTCTTCTCTGGTGCTGGAAGTACACTCTGTACAGTCCTCGACACTGTTGCTAAATGCCAGAGAGTGAGCCTTTCTTGTTGAGATAGATTAGATGAGCAGAGATCTAAAAAAATAGGTCAGCAATTCCTTGGCCCTCTATAAAACCACTTGCTTTAATTCCCCATGATTGTAAAGGTAACTCTGCTTTATGATCTAATTTTGCTTTTCCTACATGTTTTAAACAGTAATTTACCATCCAAGAATTACCTCAGAGATCAATAAGGCTACTTATGAAATAAAACAGTATTGCCAGTAAAGATGGCACACTAAAGAGTCCCTGAGCCCTCCCTTTAAAATTCTTACTATTAGGCAGCTTAGTAGGAGTTTAGCCAGTATGCATACTTTGAGACCTTCCCAAGCTGCAGAAGCTGTAAGTCCTGCTCAGCTCCCAGTACAATAATTTTGTCATTTTTTTCTATGAAAAATGCACATCTTATGCTGTTCTTATGAGTAAATATTTACACCTTTTCAGGGTATTTCAAGTAGTTCCTCTTAATATACCATAAAGTAGGTTAAACTGAGCAGAGATTGAAGCTTAATACAAAGGCACAAAGGTCTCTATAAATTGGGAAGTCAGAGCATTGTGATTTTGGCTGCAGAGCATAACCGGACTTGAGAAGCTAAACTACTTGGAGCCCAAGTGTAATTCTGGTGCCAAACATTTGTCTGCACACTGTTCCTGTGCAGTTCAGCTTTGTCAACATCCCTGTGACTTAGAAGGCACTGCTCCTCCTTCTTTCACATATTGAAATTGTCCCCTGTTAATGAAGTCATACTGACTGAACATAGCAGACTCCAAGTGAACACTGATCGTAGGGCACGGGAGACACGCAAAGAGTGGCCCTGCCCTTCCCACCCCAACACACAACATTTTACAGCACAGGGTTTTTAGCAGGGAGAGCATGCAGAAGTGTCACATGTTCCAGCTCTCTGCTAAGAGGTACTCCCAGCCTTGCCTCCAGTTGGTCACCACCTGGAGTACACTGCTGCAGAATGGAAGTGTGTTTACGGGGCATAGAATTAATTTTACGCCTAGATGTCACAGAGCAAATTATTTTTGCCTACAGCCCCTCCTAGAAAATTTTTGTTTGTACATTGCACAGCCTACAATACAGAGTCACAAGAACAGTTGCTATTTTAGTGCAAGTTACTTATGGTCACAGGATACTTGTTTTCTAAATTAGATAAATTGACCTAGAAGTCCATCCTTTTTTTTTGGCCTCTGGACTTAACTTCATCAGAAAGAAAAACAAAGTCTCTTGAAGTGTATTCTGATATGATTAAGGTACTTACTTCAGTGATATCATTAGTTTAAATCAAAAAGCATTGCCCCTCCAGGTTCATTTCCATGAACAGTTCAGAGAAGGTACAATAATTCAAGACCAATGTCACTTTTCAACTAATTGGAATTATTATATGTAAAGAAAGCAAAAAATTGGTAACAATGGGGGAGTTGAGTTGACATGTTGGAGTAAAGCAATTCCAAAAGGAGGAAGAAAACTTCATAATAATTAATGTAAACGTTTGATCTACCAGCGTATTAAAAACTGTGTGGTTTTCATCAGCTATACAGTCCTGGATTTGAAAACAAGTTGTCTTGGATATTAAAATCTAAATGACATTATTAACTGAGTATGAACATGACACCATTGTGTTAGTGAGATAAAACTTCTAAAATACTTTTACTCCATGGTTTTAAATTTACAGTGATTAGCTTAGTTGGTCTTACAAGGCCTTGAGGATTTCCAGCCCCTGAAATGATACATTGGTTCACTTCAAGGCTGAATCCAAGACAGTGTCCAGCAACAGAATCTCACAAAAAATTAATGCAAGATAGTGTCTCTACAGTATCATGCTTATCCACTGTTTCTATTATACAAGAAAAAAAGCAAACCAGGATTAAAGATGTTTCAGTGTTTGAAACTCAATATAAAGCTTACTGTCTCAACAGATATGTCAGATAAAAGATGAATATAAACATATAACAATATATTAAAAAACAAAGACGAACAATGCTAGAATGAACCAAACAAGCAACATTCCCCACCAAACATCTGGACACTACAAACTCTGAGGAAGTTACTGCATCAGAATCCAGATTTTGCAGCTGTCTTATAATGAGCTGAACCAAAAATTTTATCTGCTCATATCCGAGTTTTAAAGATGTTTGGATTTGGACCTTAGTTTGGAGCTCTGGCTGAGTTATATATGAATGTTTCTGAGCAAGTAAAATGATTGACCTTTGTAAAAATCAAAACATTTTGAAATATATGTTAAGAGGCACTTTACCATATTAGGAAACTGGATCAAATAATTTTAAATTTTCTTCTTTAGAACTTATTCACGAATTCACTTAGGTAAAATTTTAACTGTGCACTCTCTACTATCACACAAAATACACATGCATTATGTGTCCATAAGTTCCACCTTTTATATGACAAAGAAGTACTGGACATTTAAGAGGCAATGAAATGCCTTTTATCAAGTTTGTTTGTGTACAGTATTGCATTGCTTGGTAAGCACCAAGTATGATGTATTGAGCTGCTCACTTCTTCATAGGTTTCTCACATATCGCTCAGAATTCTTAACATTTTTCAGGTCATTTGGAAATCTTGAAGATCCCTGGTATTCATCAGAATATTTTCCCGTGAAAGATAAGAGGAGGTTTTTTGTTTGAATAAAAATCTGAGTAAACAACACTTCTTTGTTTCCTTATTTGCCACACACACATCAATTCATTTTGTACCACAGAAACATACACTGTGACCTTCAAATTCCACTGCTTTTAAAGATATTTTAAGTATTCATTATACATAATGTGAGATGAAAATACTGAGACAAAAAGCACCTGAGAGCAGTTTTTCAGAGGATAATTATTGCAAAACAAAGTCTGAGCCCCACTATAATAAATGTTGTACCTGTAGATGAACACAGTTCATCTGTAAAGACAGTTGACCTAAATAACAGGCCAAGAAAATGACCAACAGAAAAGTGACGATTTTTGCCATAAAAAAATTTTGTTCTCTCCCTCTTTTTTTGCCTGCCACTCCCAAAAATAACCTGCCCAACTTGATCATTCCCTGTTCCCCTCTCTCTGTAAAGAAAAAGCCATCTGTCAAAATCCAGAGATCTGTCAAATGCTGCTGGTATCTGGTACTCCCTGAGGCTGCATGGGCCCATGTCCTCTTTCCTTAGGTACCACACACATTATACATGTGCCTCACTTCATCCAGAACCTGTGTTTCAGAAGTAGCAGAAATAGAAATGAAACTACCCTTTATCACTGTTCTACAGGGGGCTGAAGGACATCTTCACTGAAGAGATGCATTGCTAAGACTAGTCAGTTGCAGTTAAAAACCCAGAGCACCTATGCTTATTTATGGACAGCTTCACCCAAAATGTTGAAAGGGCAGCATGATAAAATCATCTTTGAAATACAAGTTCTTTCCCTCAGTGGAGAATTTTGGGACATAGAATTTCCTTTTCATACAGGACATTTTCTTGTCTTTTATGATATTTCAGAGATGTGTATCAGACTGCACTCTGTGATGATTAGGCATAACTGCCATTCAGAAATAGAGGATTCTTAAAAATAATTAGATTATTGTTGGAACAATAATGAGTTACTGTTGGAAATGCTCCTTAATAACTGTCCTCTCCCCCCCTTCTCTTTTTTTTAATACTCTAAAAAGCATTTGGAAATCCTCTAAGTGTTTTAAGCAGTTATGAGGGCAAGAAACATACTTTAAAAATTTCTCATACACTCAGCCATGTGCAAGTATCAGAGCTTTTTAAATGAAACTGGAGATATTGCAAGAAATTCTTACAATGAACTTTGCCTTTTGACTGCACTGGTCAAGAGACCTGAAACAATGTCATGTAAAAAGGCATGAACATAATTTAATTCTGGTTTCACTCCTCTGTGTCTGCTATCAGCAATTATAGAAAGATCAAGTCTCTATCAGCTATGCAAAATTGGATCCTTGCAGCCTTCTTCATCTTTACACATCTTTCATCACACATTTGTGAATTATATGTAAAACCAGTGCTAGGGAGTTCTATATGAACATAGACCTCTTACACAGACTGAAATTTTGGCGTGAGCCATGATCAGTAAATGCAATCTTAGTTCTGAAACTTAAAAAAGAGCAGTCAACCAGGTATTTAGCTTCCAAAGATTTTCAGTCAACCAACACTGAAGTGGAAATTGGATATCACTTACACTTATTGCACTGAAGCTCTATGTAGATACATGAAATCCAGATCATCATTAATTATAATCAATGTAAGAGAGCAGATGTCTACACTGGCAGGGATCTCACATTGGCCTACTGAAGGTGTTGGTAAAACAGATAGTTCCCTAGTAACTAGCTATCAAATTTCTCTACAGTTCTACCTAGCTTGCTTCATGGTAGACACAGAAGGACAGAAGGACAGAAGGACAGTCAGGAAATTAGTGTCTCTCATTTCTGCAGACACTTAATTTT
Organism: Polioptila caerulea; assembly: GCA_013397295.1. NCBI lineage: Eukaryota > Metazoa > Chordata > Aves > Passeriformes > Certhiidae > Polioptila > Polioptila caerulea. The sequence goes on along the minus strand of VYXF01010831.1, from coordinate 354,630 downwards.
GAAAAAGAATAAATTCTGTTAGAAAAGAATCACAGGAAACTTTTAAGCAAGCAGCAGGTATAAATTATTCAATTCATGTCAAATAAAAAGCTCAAATCTCACAGGCCCAGTAATAAGATACATTGCTATGTACAGATAAACAAAAGGGCTGTTCCAAAGCAATTATAACAATCAAAATTAATCAACCATCTTACTAGAAATTTAAGATTAGTAACTGAAGATTCAATTATATTCTTAGGCATAGCCCCAAACCATGTTTCCAGCAAGTCAGTAAGACAATAATATGTCTGTTTTAATCAAGTTGTTGAAATGAAAAAAAACACTGTAAAAAAGGCCCAGCTATAGGATTTCTATTCTGTGTGTCATCACAGAACTCACAACACTTCTCAATAATCTACAGAAAATTCAAAGCCAAATGAAGAAAATCCAAAAGTAAAGAAACACAGGAAGTGAGCAGAAAGGACAGAAGGTCTCAGAAATCTCACAGCTTCCTAGATGGACACCCACTTTGAAAAACCTCCCAGATGATCCTCAGCAGTAAATCATGTTTTATACTACTGAGGAGAAATAAAATATTATAAATCTTGTTCCAATTTGATAAAAAAAAAAATAAATTATTTCTTTACTCCAAACCCTATAGTTGGTTAAATCATGAGGATATTAGCTGTCTCATCAGTCACACACCAGATAAAAATTATTATCAGTAGTCACATTTGGTCTACATTTACTCTTCAGTGCAGTGGTTCAGAGAAGTATGACAGTGCCCAATAGTCAATCTTTTAAGTGTTCACTGAGTGAGGCAAGGGAGGGAGGAAGGGAAAGAGGGAGGAGAAGAGAGTCTTTCCTTGGTGAAGACATTACCCTCCATAGCAACTTAGCACATATTAAAAGAGCAAAGCCAGACTGCAAAAAATCAGTAATCCAGGCTCTTTTCAGACTCTATCAGGTCAGAACAGAAATACAGGAAGTATTTTCCTCATTTATGTTGGCTGAAGCATGTAGCATTTTTCTTCACTTATTTGTTCTTGTGCCTAACCAGAAGATGAAATACAATAAGCAGATTAAAGAGAATTTTGATTGGAAGATAATGGAAGATAATTTTACTGGTGTTTTTACGTGTGTTTCAAGTACTTCACTGACAGTACTTAATTCTTCCTATTAAAGCTGCTGGAGATAGGAAAGGTCATCAATTTGGTCACTACAGCATCCCAGTTCTCATACAATGCCTATTGAACCAACTGCAACATTACTTTAGGATTCAGCTTAGGTTATAGCAGTACAAATGTACACATATTTGTCTTAAATTGCAAACAAATTGTGTATTATCCAAATTAATAGATGAGTGCATACTTTAACAATTTCACTGTATTTTCACAGCGATCAAGATAATTTTATGTATCCAACTGGTACGCAGAGCAAGGTGAATAAATGCTGGGGTAACTATCCCATAAACACTGCAGGTTTTTACTAGGTTGGGTAGCATTAATGATATTTGATTAGCGAATGCTATTGAGGATTGCAGGAATTACAGATTTTGCACAGGTGCATAGGGCAAATCAAATCAAATTTATGAGGAAGATACAAACCCCTGTCAGACACTCTTCTCTTGGGTACCTAAGGCATCAACCTCCTGGAGGAGATCAGGCCAGACAGGCAATACTTCTGCAGCCATGGGAGAGAATGTAAGCTCATGAGAGCCTCTTTTTCTGCCATGATGAGGAAGAGAAAAGCTTCTCCAAGATCACAAGGGACTGCATGGGTAGGGAGAGGAGCCAACAGCAGCCTGGCAGTGTATCAGGAGTCCCAGAGCAGCAGCCAGCAAGGGTATGCATGCTGTAGTGCTGCAGAAAAGGAGAGCAAAAGCAGGCTGCTCTTCAGCTGCCTTGTTTGCACCAAGCCTGCCTGCCTGTCTGGGCCTGACAGCCTTGCAGAGCCACCACCATCCTGCTGCAAGGGAGCTTGCTGCCTTGTCCATGTCTTTGCAGGAAACCACAATATCTGTGGGGTACCCCAGGACTTATGCCACCCTCCTTCCCCAGGCATTGCTGTCAGAGCTCTGCCTGTAAGGGGATCTGCCCGGCCCTCTTCCTTCCATTCCCAGCTGCCGCCCCTGTATGTCAGCTGAGGCATGGAAACACGTGCTGCTTACTGCAGCAAGGAGGTGAAATGGTGGGAAGTCAAGCATGCCTAGAAACTAGGGCTGTGCAGAGCCCCATGGCCCTTTGAGAAAGTCTCAACTCGGAGCTAAAATCTCTCTATGTGCAACTTACCTATACTCTCAGTCAACTTCTTGTCATCTTGATGTGGGAATCATTAGAAAGCCTAATTATGTTAGAGTTTATAATTCTGGCAGTGATGTGAATTACAGCTGGTACCTGCCATAGCATCTCAATGCAGATATAGATGTGGCAGATGTATCCCAAAGGTCAGTGGCTGCTGTCATGGTACAGGAAATTCCCACAAAGGATCACTGCTGGATTTGGATGGGTAGATGGCCTTGTCCTTCCAGTCCTAGGCAGTGACCAAAAGAAGCAGCAATAACAGCTGTCTTGCCTTCCCAGAATCATCAGCTCTGGAAAGCCCTGGCAGCTCTGGGATGCAAGCAAAGAGTCTTTCCCTTTCAGATGCTGCTGAGGCAGCCTACAGTTGACTTGAGCTTTCCGTGGTAAGAGACTTTCTCCTCTCTCCTGACCTGCAGCACATATAGAAGGGTAGCAGCACATGAGACCATGCTGTTTTCACTCACTTTCCTTGCCTAAGTTTCTCGACAAAACCCTTTGGTACAGGAGGTACTCCCTCCATCTCATCCCAGGAAAGAGTCATCAGAGCCTGGCAGTATTTGATGGTCATAATCCCCAAAGCACTGGATCATTCCATTGAGATGGTACCTTGAGCATGGAGACAGGCACAACCCTCCAATTCTGCCTCCTGCTTGTCTGTAAGAGAGCCACCATTCCTCCACTTTGACACCCAAAACACAGTCAGCTTCCAGCTGAATGCTGTACTCACAGAAACCTGTCTTTTGACAGGCAAGATTTGCTTACTTCTGCACTATATCTTCAGCAGCAAATTCCCAAGGGAATGGATCTACAGCCGTTTATCTCTGACTTTTGCAAACTCCAAAGTGTAAAGCCAGAAGATCCACTGGGAACGCTATGCTCTCTTGAGTATAGGAGCCCTGAAAACCAGTGTAATTTCTCAGTCCAGTGAGAGGAACTTGGTACTGAAATCTTGGGCTCTTTCACTCATCTTCCATGTTTCTTTCCTCATTTGCTTTTGAATTTAATGTGGGAATAGGCATATTCTGGTAGCCAGTTGTGTTGCTGTCCAATTCATAGGACAGGGTGGGAGAGGGATTGGTGGGGTTCTGTGGGGTTGGTGGGGTGCTACCCAAGAGTTCCATTGCTACTGCCCATCACTGGATTCTCTCCAGTACATCCATGTCTCTCTTATACTGAGGAACCCAGAACTGGACACAGGACTGCAGATGTGGCCTTACTAGTGGTGAGTTCAGAAGAAGGATTGCCACCTTCTACCTGCTGGCAATCCCTTGCTTAATGCAGCTCAGGAACCCATTTATTTTCTTTACTACAATGACACTCTGCTAGATTGCTCCTGACGAGGTGTGGGACTGTGGACTTCTCATTGTTGAAATTTATGAAGTTCCTGTCAATCCATTTCTCCAGCCAGACAAAATCCATGCGAGATGACCCTCTGGTGTATCTGCCACTCTTCCAAGCTTTGTGTATCTTTGCAAAGGGCACACTCTCTTCCATGATCTACCTTATTTATGAAGGTGTTTAACAGGAGTGGACCAAGTATTGACCCCTCTGGTACCCTGCTAACTACTGGCCTCCAAATACAATTAATACATGGAGGACAGTAAAGTATTTTGAGACAGCCAGTACCACTGCACCTAGGGCATGTCTTGTCTGACCAACATGGTAGTGGAGAGATCTTGCATTCTATAGTGGAGCAACTCCATCCATGAACAAGGAAAGGGCTGGGCTACAAATGTCACCTATCTGGACTTCTGTAAGCAGACCTTTGACACGGTCCCCCCCAGCATCCTTCTCTCTAAACTGAGAAGATTTTGATGGATGGACTATGAGGTATGTAAAGAATTTTCTGGATGGTTGTATCTAGAGAACACTAGTCAAGAGCTCTATGTCCAAATGGAGACCAGTGAAAAGTGCTCCATTAGACAGTACTGCTGGGTCAAGTTTAATATTTTCATCAGTAGGATTGAATGCACTGTCAGAAAGTCTGCAGACAACACCAAGCTCGGGGGCACGGTTGACATCCCTGAGGGAAAGGATGCCATCCAGGGGGACCTGGACAAGCTTAAGGAGTGGGAATCTCATGTGCTTGCAGGTATCTATCTTGGCCTGGTGCAAATTGCTCAAAGTTGTTGAAGAGCTGAAAGTATGACAAAGCCTCCCTAATTGTGCATGAAAATGAAATCACAGATAATTTGTTAAATGATTTGTCATTATCATCTAGCAGCTTGTCTTCTGTATCTCTAGCTAAATGCCTTTATAAGACTTATATGAAATACTTCACTCATGCTATCTGAAGGAGCTGTTTGACATATTTTAAAGGTTCCTCAACTATTTTTATGGTACTTACTGCACAAGGAATGATTTTCTTTCTGTAGTTACCAAAAAAAACAAAAAAAAAGAAAAGGACAATGCAGCTTCTCTTGTAAAACGAAAATATGCAGGGAATCCAGAGGTGTGCTAGTAATGCTTGACATTAGGAATGCTCTCTATAACAGAAATGGAAAGAAAAAGTACTTGTGTGCCAGCTAGGCAGAGATTTTCAATGTGATAAAACTTCTTTTGCACTGTGCCATTCTAGCATGCAGTTACAAATACACAAACACAGTTGAAGAACATTCTTCAGGTCTAAATAGGGCTAAAGCATCCATTAAAAACATTAAAATTACTTATCATTAATATGAACTGCCTTGTTCTTCCTATACTATAGAAACATACATAAGTCATCAAAGAAAATGGATGAAGTAAGTTAAATTTTCAATACAGAGGTTGTGGAGGTAAAATGCTGGTTGTGCCTACAATATCAAATAAAATTCTTTACATGATTGAATATGTTAGAAAGGTATTTATGCTATATACTCTTTTTGAATTACACAAGTGGGAACCTTCCACTTTGAAGAACACTAGAAAAGCCAAAGTATGAGTGAGGAGGAACTAGTTATAAATTTTTAAAAAAGCAAAAAAAAAAAACAAACCAGTGTTTAAATTCAAATATTTCAATTTATATTTGTGAGAGTTAGCCTTTGTTTTTAGCTTTTTTATTTAATTCAAACACAACAAATTTCCCTCAGATAATGAATACTGCATAATTACTGTGAACCACAGATATAACAAAATGTGGTTTAAACATTAAGAATATCTCAGTCATTCCCCTAAGCTCTCTGCTTGTTTGAAAGTGAGTTTTTTTCACTTAAGTGAAAACTGACAATCTTAGGCAACCATGTCATACTAAATCATACTGAGAAATCATGTAGTTAAAAACCTCAGTGTTGTTTCTGATTTTTTTTTTAAATCCAGAATTGCAGTTTACAATAATGTAATAAATATTGCCATGTTTTTGTGAGTTTCTGTTTACCATACCTTATTTGGCTTATAAAGCCAGGTTCTGGTAGCAGAGGGGACTACAGGGGTGGGTTCTGTCAGAAGCTGCCAGAAGCTTCCTGTATGTCTGTAAGGCTGGACCACTTAGAGATGGCGGTAATGCCTCCATGACAATGTATGTAGGAAGAAAAAAAAGAGAGATTGCACAGATGTATTTGTGGCCAGAGAAGAGCTGACAGAGAACATGTGAGAGGAACAAATCTGCAGACACCAAGGTCAGTGCAGAAGGAGGGACAGGAGCTCACCAGAGCTGAGATTCCCCTGCAGCCCGTGGTGCAGCCCATGGTGAAGCAGCTGCACCCCAGCAGCCCATGGAGGATCACAGGGATGCAGAGATCCACCTGCAG
>VYXF01010831.1:326049-346011 GCA_013397295.1 Polioptila caerulea | reverse complement strand
CCCTGGAACAGAGACTAAACAGAGCAAAAGGATAGAGTAGGTATGTATTAAAAGGCCTCAATGGGTACACCTGGGCTGCACAAGAGCCCAGATGGACTACAATAAAGATGCACCCTAAAACAGTCACAAATGGATGACTGATCACAAGGCCCCACACTTTTAGAAGTTCTGGTGCATTAGCATATTAGACTCAATTGTCCAACTATAGCTTCAGGTTATGAAGCTCCATCCTCGTTTTTTCTTACTTCACTGTTGTTTTCATTCTTCAGCCTGAAAGTTGTCCTTGGTATCAAGCTAGAGAAGGAATTGTTTTGTCTATCTAATCTGTAAAGAGAGCTTAGTAGCACTTAATATGAAACCTAAAACTGCCCACCAAAACAGCACAGAATCTAAAAGATATAAAAGCTAAACCCTAAGACATCAGTATTCTCCATTCCAAGGGAGGTTCCTGCCTTCCTCGGCAGACACTTGTCTTTCAAACAAAGAGAGAAGGCTTAGCTTTTTTTCTCTTAACTGGAAATAATAAAAGCAGAAACTTGGGTGAGATGTTCACACAAGAAAATGCTTTCAGACCTAATTGGAAGAGAGGAACATAGCCTAATAGTTTCCCTCTTACTACTTTAAGAGAAGCGTATTAAGTCTGAAGCTTCTTGTATTTCTTTTGTGTTAAACTAAGCAAGAATTGTATGGCAACCAGATAACAACCAGAGCGGAATCTCTAATTACCCTTTCCTTACCAGATTCCTGGGCTTCAGCATTCCTTCCGTCTCCCTGTGTATATGGATACCTTTACTAGCAGGTTCCAATTTGCAGAAGGGCTGACCCCAAGGATACCAACTGCACAGGATTGCACAGGATTGTTTGGGAACACTGCTAATGCTGACACTTTGACTGTTACTTGTTTTCTCTGTGCATTTGAACAGCAGCATCTAAAGCCTGTCCTTACACTCTAGATTGTCATTGCAGACCTTAGTACAGGAGACCTTTTAAAGCAGATCTGAATAATATAATATTATAGAAATTATATGGAAAAACCTATTCCAGACAAGTTTAAGGTATAATGGGTATTATGTAGGATTATGTCTACAGCTGCTAAGTATTGATATGCAAAATTACTGTAGAACCACTCCATGTTCGGGGTTTTTTTTTAAAAAAGGATAATTTTTTCCTCTTTCTGTACTGAATCCTGTTGAAATAAGTAACCAGTTGTCCAGTCATAGAATGAAAATAGTTGAAAGAGAGAGGAGATGCGCACAGCCTGGGGCAGAACACTGCTAAATGCAAGCAGGGGTTACAAATTTAGGGAATTTTTTAAAAGTGCTTTTCAACTAGATGCCTGTTGTCAGAGCATCCACAACAAAATAGAAAAGTTACATAAACTTTTACAGAATGTTAAGTAGATGAGGACAAAGGCCAAATGTAAAAGAATTGTTGATGCTATTCTAATATACAGCCCAAAGAGATGAAAAGTAGTGACTATTTTTGGCGTCCTCTGGAACATGAGTTCTCAAAGTTTACAGTGAATATGCAAGAGACATGTAATAACAGGGGAAAATGAAAGTAAAAAGAATAATCTTGATAACAGGATTATTTTGATTACAGGATTATTTTATCAGCACTTTCTCCTTCAGTGCAAGCTCCTTAACAAATAAATGTGCATCTTCAACATAAACATAAGTTACCCTACATAAAACATGAACAAAATATAAAATAAAAGGCTGTTACTTCAATCTATAGACTGGAAAACTGTAGAGTGAAAAAGACACTGTGCAAGTAGCACAGTAATTTTCCATATCAAAGCATCTATAGACACCATCTTATATAACAGGGTCCTAAGGGAGCTAGCTGATGTAGTAACCAAGACATTTTCTGTCACAATTAAAAAGCCATGGCAGTCAAGTGAAATTCCCAGTGACTGGAAAAAGACAAACATTGCTCACATGTTTAAAAATTGCAGAAAGGAAGATACAATGAACTACAGACTAGTGAGCCTCACCAGCCGGGAAAGATCATGGAGCAGATCCTACCAAAAGGTGTGCTAAGGCACATGAAAGACAAGGAGGTGATCTGAGGCAGCCAGCATAGTCCTGTACTAAGGGCACATCCTGCCTGACCTATTTGGTGGCCTTTTGTAAGGTCTTCAATACTGTCTCACATGATACCCTCATCTCCAAATACAGAGTTGTTTGATGGACATTTCAGTGGACAAGGTATTGGATGGATGGATGGATGGATGGATGGATGGATGGATGGATGGATGGATGCAGCCATAGAGCTGGGGTCAATGGTTCTGTGTCCAGGTGGAAGATGGTGACAAGAGATGTCCTTTGTGTCTCTGTCTTGGGACAGGTGCATCTTCATCAATGACATGGATGGAGAGATTGAGTACACCTTCGGCAGATTTACAGATTACCTAAAGTTAACAGGTACAGTTGACACAACAGAAAGATGGAATGCCATCCAGGGAGACCTAGACAATCTTCAAAAGTAGGTGCATAAGAACAGCAAGAAGTTCAACAAGTCCAAGTATGAGGTCCTGTTGCTGGCTTGGAACAATCCCAGATATAAATACAGAGGGGGAGAAAAAGTCATGGAAAGTGACCTTGTCAAGAAGGACTGAGAGTTCTTGGGAATGAAAATCTGGACATGAGCCAACAGTGTGCGCCTTCAGCCCAGAAAGCCAATCCGTGGCCTGCATCTGAAGAGGTGTGACCAGCAGGTGAAGAAAAGGGATTTTCCCCTTCTACTCTGCCCTTGTGATTCCCCACCTGGACCAGCTCTGGGCTCCTTAGCACAAGAAATACATGGATCTGTTAGAGCATGTCCAGAGGAGGACCATGAAGATGATCAGTGGGCTGGAGCAACTCTCTTATAATGACAGGCTGAGAGAGCTGGGGCTGTTTAGTATGGAGAAAAAAGGCTCCTGGCAGACCTCATTGTGGTCTTTCAGTACCCTAAGGTGTCTTACAAAACAGGAGAGGGACATTTTATATGGGCAGAGAGTGACAGGAAATGTATTTAAACTGAGAGAGGGCTAGTTTAGGCTAAGTATCAAGAAGAAATTCTATATTCAGAGAGCAATACAGAATTGGGACAGGTTGCCCAGAGAAGTTTTGGGTGCCTCATTCTTTGAAGTGCCTCATTCTTTCAAGGCTAGGTTAGATGGGGCTCTGAGCAACCTGATCAAGTAAAAGCTGTCCCTGCCTGTGGTAGGAGAGCTGGAACTAGATGATATTTAAGGTCCCTTAAGACCCTGTATATTTTAATCTCAGTCTAGGAAGTCTTGCTGTCTTAATTACAGACATACTCAAGAGCCTGTTGAAAATTGTGCTAAAGCTTATTTTTCTCAGAAAAAGTAATGACTTATTTAGTTACAAACTGTCTCCAGTGGCCTTTTTCTTAGAATACCAACTCAGAGTAAAACACCTGAAGAGAGTAAAAGTTTTAAATACTTTCGTTAAAGCTAGAAATAATAGTTTTTTCAGGGTTTGGATTGTTTGTTTGTTTTTTCTGCTAAAACCCAGGAAAAATATGGCATATACAATGCACATGCAAGAAAATACAGGAGTGATTTTGCTTCAGTGGAACACTTAAAAACAAAATAGCAGAACATTAAATCTTTTCACTCTCCATTTTGGGTCAAAAGAATGAATTTAACAACAACAAAAAAAAAATTCTCCAGTGCTGAGACATTTACATGTAAGAAATTAAAATTTACATTTATATGTAAGAAAAGGTTATCTCTCACAAAAAGGGAGAAAATATTTTGAAGCGAGATAACTTTCATTCTTTGATAATAACATAAACTCATGGTGGAAAAAGAACACCAGATAACAAGACATAGATGAGCTGACTTCATTTTAAGTGGGCCAAACCAGCAGGATAGACTGTGTTAGGTAAAGGATTGTGCACACACGTGCACATGCACAGTTTCATCCTAGAATGCTGAGGATGAAGAATGACACTGTAGAGGCTCCACGAAGGGCTCTGCCTGAGGGCTTGGCAGACAATGCTTTGAATTCTGGATGTTCAGTTTCTTGATAGTGCCAGATGTCCACATACCAGCTTCCCCAAGCTCTTATTGCTGGGGATGTTTATAGCCACATGATGTCTCAAATACACAATGGTATCACACCAGGCCTTTCCAGCTGTTTCAGGGGTTGTTCTCCTGGCACTTTTTGATCCATGGTCCATACTATGGCTCATTCTCCTCAGTTCTTGCTTGCTTGCTTGCCTGTCACCTGTGGCTTATTATGCTTAGGTATCTTAAGATAATGGTTGCAATAATCCTGCAGCATATAAAAAAGACTTTGAGACAAAAATACGAGATATTTGGAAAATAATGATAATTTAAACATCCTATGAAAAGGATTTGCTTCCAGCCATCCCAACATATTTTGCCATCTGTACTGTCCAGAAGTTTTGAGAAACTATCACAGCACAGAATAATTCGGCATTTGCGCATTCCTTGGAAACCCTGTGTTTTGTAATCCAGATGGGTTTAACTGTAAGAAATTCCCTTAGGTCTTTAGGAACAAAGAACTAGCTGATACAATTGCTGCCACTAATGGCGCTTTGAAAGGACCAAGGAATAAAGACGGCAAAGATTGGTTGCTAGAAGGGATTTTCCAGAGCTCATCAACAAAACATTTCTACTTTGCACATTCAAGATGCTTGCAAGGAATGTGCTGACCCTGTCATGCCTGGAGCAGAGCTTGGAAGCCTTCCCTCTTACAGTGGTGTGCTGGTGGAAGCAGACGTCTGTATCCATGGAGCTCTATCCCCACTCTTGTGTTCTTCACTTATTTTTCTGTTCCAATAAGGACAAAAAAAGACCTAGTTTCTTTTTGTCAGACTGTTTTGTTTTCTTTTTAATTAATTCTAAATAGTCAAAATGATAGCTAGGAATAGTGAAAGTCTAAGGAAAACGTGTGTCTGCGTGATGTTGGACAAGTACACATTTTACAAAGCATTGGCATTGATGATGACATTTGGCACTGATGATGACATCTCAGCTGGAGTCATGCAGGGACACATGGCAATGATTTGCCATCATTTCTCCTGTACCTTTGGCATTCTGAGTCTTCTCTGCCTCATCTATAACAAGTTTGCAGTGCCTTTGTTTATTATCTTCTTGCTCTGTCCACTCTCTCCTTCTGCACAGGGGCATAAGGTTGACATGATTACAATCTCATTATGTGGATGTTTTTAGAATTTCTCATTAATTAATTAATTAATTAATTAATTTCTTACTTAAATAAGCATTTTTAAGAGGTATTTTCATCTTTGCTGTTTACCAATAGGAATAACTTTTGGAATGTCCCTGGAGAATGTAACTTTACTCCTAAAAACACTTATTGTTCCTTATTCTCTCACTTATATCTGGCTATCAAGTTACAAATTAATTTAATTCATAGACAGTATGAGTTCCCACACCTCCTCTTACTCTAAATGCATTTTAAGAGAAACAAAACAAAACACATTCCAAATTACCCTATGCTCACAGTGAGCATTGAGACAATTTCAAAACACATTTTGTAAAAAGAGGTTTTTAATCACTTATTCCTCAAGGGCTCAAATAGAAACTAGTTATAATAAAAAAAATTCTGCTACTAGAAGGAACCTCAAGTATTATATGTAACATATTCAGGGAACTTCAGATAAGAGATGTTATGAACTATCAAAATATTCACAATGTAATATATTTCTTGAGACAGTTTGGCCCAAAGTAAGCAACTCTCCTTCTAGCAAAAGGTTGACAGATGGATTTTGTGACAAATAGTTTGTGCCTGAATGAACAATTTCAGAAGCTACTCAGATATTTCTTTTTTAATTTTATGTTTCCTGAAGGCGAGTATCTATGATTCTATTATTTTATGGGGTAGAGGGGAGAAAAAAATCTTACTTTTAGTATGTGTGTGCCTGATTGAAATAATAAAGTTTTGAGCTGGAATGATCTGTAGTGAGCTGACATCTAAAAATAACGTTATATAAGACAGATTGGTGATGTGGATGCTATTAAACTGTTTTACTGTACTTTTCAAGCCTTAGGTGTGTTTAATTAACTAATTCTGAAGGTCCATATGAAAAAAAATTGCCTACATTATGAAAATGTGACGGATGAACGTAAATAGGGTGAGCTTGAGCAATTTCCTCAGCTCAGGCTTTTGAGTTGTTTGAGGAGTTTAAAATTATAATATTCAGATTTTGATGATATTGAAAAAGCAGACTTTCAAAATTGCCGTTGTACAATAGTCATTATCTATAGAAGTCTCTAGGTCTGCTAACATTACCCTTTAAAACTTTAAATTTCAGAAAGAGCCTATCTACGTAAAAGTTAGTGACACTAAAATGAAATGTCAGGGTGCCCTCTACTGGCTCACACTAGTAGCACCTAACTGTAACAAAAATGAGGCATTTGTAATGCACCGTGGTCCAAAATGTAGAAGATCGACTGCTGCACTTAATTTCAAACATCTTGCACTCGTTAAAAATAGATTTAAATCCCTAACCCACGTCTTGAAAATGTGGTGGTACCATAGGCTGCATGCCGCTTGATGAAACATCCTGGCTTCTGCAGGGGCTGCTGAGAGCATATCAGAATGAATCACGATCATAATGCATCAACAAGGCTGCAAGGTTGTGCATCATCAATTGAAAAAAACGCTTTCCAGGGTATGAAAATAAAAATCAAGCATGTTCTGTTAAATTCTCCACATCTCATGAGAGATTACAATTTCAGCAAGGATTGTGAAATTCTTACTTCTGCGCAACCTTTCCCTGCTCTAGTTCTCCACAGGAGCTGTGACAAAAATGGGCTACTGGCATGTGTTAAGCCTAGAAAAAGACTGACAGTTGCACACCATCAAGAGAGAGACAAACATCAAGTACACAGATGCCCCAGATATCAAGTGAAAACCTTCTTGTGCAAAATGGAAACATTTGCTCCAAAGTGGCAGTGGCTGATCACTGACCATCAGCATTCAGTGTCTGACATAGAGAGGAAGATTTTAGCACGTGTCTGCTTCCAGTTTCTACCAGAGTATTTATTTTTATTAGTATTAGTATTAGTATTAGTATTAGTATTAGTATTAGTATCAGTATCAGTATTAGTATTAGTATTAGTATTAGTATTAGTATTAGTATTAGTATTAGTATTAGTATTAGTATTAGTATTAGTATTAGTATCTCTCCAAGTGCGCACAAAAGCCAGATAAGCTGACTTGTTTCTTGATACTGCTCTTCATACTTCAATATTGCAGAGAAACAGGAAGCAAGGGATGAGTTACATGAATTTTGTAATTCCATGAAGTTCCTTTAGACATAAGAAAGGAAAATGTGTAAGCTGGGCATTATTTATTATTCTGCAAGCTGAGAATCAGAATAGAAATAGAAGCCCTGATGCTTGTTGCAGTCATACTTGACAGGCCCTCTGACATGAAGGTGTGAAGAGCACACCACCATTTAGATGCACAATCTAGTGAAGTGCTAGTTTTTTGACCTCCAGATAACTATGAAATTGTGGTGCATTAATACTTCTTCTTGGTTACCAAACAGCATCCCAGTATTCAGTGGAAGACACATTCAGCTTAATTTTGTTTTCAGACTCTCAGCTGAAGTTTAGAGTAATAATGTTTTGTAAATATTCTTAAACTGTCAAAAGTAAAATGTATGGCCTTAAATAAAAGCAGAAATTTGATTTTGGCTAGATTAATACCATAGTTTTACAAAGAAAACAACAGATTTTTTTTCTCAAGTCCACAGTGTAAACTCTGAGAGCTTTATGCACATTCATATCTATCATCTACCACTCTGTGATATATGGAATTTTCATCCCTATTGCTCAGCTGGAGAATTAAAACTGCCCTGGTATTGGGCAAACAAGCACCATAAAGTCACTCCAGGACAAAAACTAAATGCATTACCCAGGCAACAGTTCTCCGTCAGCATGGTAAATCAAATCTATGGTGAGTTCCTTCCTAGAACCTAAAACTGATCAGGTAGCGTGTGACCTTCTGATTTTGGGAACTCTGTGAGATGCTGCTAGACTTCCAGGCCAAAGCAAACAGTGATCTCAAGATGCTCCAAAGTGAAAGCAAGGAGCAGTTTCTGGGAGGAGGATTGCTGACAATGTGGTGAAATGATCTATAATATTCTACCTCTGGCAGTTTACTTATTTTTTACAGCTGTTTCAGATTTACACCTAGCCAAGGTACGAGTTCTGCTCCATATGGACCATATTGAACATTCTGATGTACCAGGCTTTTTATCCTCTTGATCAGAAGTGTTAAAATTATGGCATAAACATTCCAGCTGCCTTCAATTTACTTTATAGCTGTAGTTTGTTCTTATCCTGGAGGATGACACTTTAAAGCACATGCTTAGAGGAGTTGCAGAAACTGACCTGCTGCCTTAGCGTCACTCTTCCCTATACCCCACCGAGGAACTGGGTACAACATTGCATCAGAAGATCACTGTAGGATTGATGAAGCTGATGCATCTGCAGCTTCCTCTAGACATCACCACTGATGTGTGGCGATGTCTATCATCAGACTGTATCTTTTCCTCATGGTTCAAGTTGGCATTACAGTAACTGGAGCTGCTTACAAGGTATTGTGGCCTAATGCAAAAGGACAGCGAGAGGCCACCTTTTTTCTCAAGCTGAAGAACTAAATTATGCTTGCGAGGTTTTCCATTTATGACTGCTTTTCCTTTTCTGCAGTATTTGTTGCACCTCTGATCATGTTTCACTTCCAGGCTAAAATCAGAGAAATTACAGGAATACATATCCTTTATCTAGAACAGAAAATAAATATTTTTCCTCCCTCTTTTTCTTACTCTGCTGTTCCCTTATGATTTAGGAAGTATTAATTTCAGTATCACTATGAAATTTCATATCAAATTTCATAATGAAACATCATTAATTTCAGTATCAGTATGAAAATTCAGCAATGAGAGAGGATGGTTCTAGGGAAACTTCCCGCTAGCAGTTTGAACTTCCTTTTTTCCTCTTCTAAAGCTAAGAAGGCATCATGCAACATCATACATGGGCTGAAGCTTCAGGCATATGATATTCCTATGCAGGATCTTCTGTCTTCTTCCTTCTGTGAACTGCGGAAGATCCAAGCAGGTCCAGATATGAAATGTTTGACTGGGACTGCCCAGTTAGATTAAGTGTTCCAATTTTTGATCAACATTTTAGATGTATTGAAGATCAAATCACCCAACAGATCTCAACATAAGTCAAGAAAATTTAACTGCATACTGCACTGAGTTCTACTTGCGGAACTGGCAGTGGATTATCCAACTTATCAATTGCAAAGGGTCACAGATGAGTTTTGCCAGGCTTTCACTGCTCTTGGATAATAATTACAAATACTTGAGGAACTTTAAAAACAAAACCTGTGATGGCAACTGGGCTAAATAAAAATCAGTGGGCACTTCAAGAAATCAAACTTTAAATACAGGCACTTCAAATGCATGTTAAAAGTTTGAAACTTTGCCAAGGTATTTGTGGAATTCCTCTTATGCAGTCAACTTTGTCCAATTATGCAAGCTGTATATTGCCACATCCATCATTAGATGCCTTAGTATCCCTCAAGTACTTCAGACAGTCAGCCATCCTAGTTGTAACAGTCACACAGAGTCATAATGCATAGCACATACTAGCTAACTTTTACAGTGCTATGATTTTACTATTTCCAGCAGAAACAAAGGATGTCCTATCTCTCTTAAAAAAAAAAAAATAATAAAAATTGGGAGAACTGCACCTCCAGCTTATATATGTTCAAGACTTAACTTGACATGGCACTGAGCAGCATTATCTAATCATACCTCCTCTGAAAAGGAGGTTGAAATAGACTCTACAGATCTATGGTTCTATGGTTTCCTTGGTTCTATGAAAATTTGTTTCACCAACTAACATGAAAATAGATGACATACTTACTGTATTCAATATTTAAGAATCTTGCCATCATTTAAGCATCAGTGTTTTAGGATACCATGGTCTGCTCTGCATATGTACAAGTGCTACAGAAATATATACAATTTATTAGAGTCCCATGATATGACATTCTCTGAGGTTTTACATCATAATAGTCAAACTGATTAACTATGCCAGACCAGGGGACAGTGAGTCAGATGGAACACTGACTGAATGACCGGGCCCAGACAGCTGTGTTCAGTGGCACAGTGATCAGACATGAATGGTGTACACCAGTGACCACTGGTAATGGGTCCAGTATTGCTCAACTTATTCATCTTCATTAAAGTAGGACTCGAAGACGGTCATGAACATGGCAGGAGGACAGGAGCACATCTTCTATGAGGAAAAGCTGAAAGGAGCTTGGGTTGTTCAGCTTGGAGAAGAGAAGGCTCTAGGGAGATTTTATTGCAGCCTTTCAACGTATAAAGAGGCTTATAGGAAAAATGGAGAGAGACTTTTTAAAAGGGCCTTTTTAGCAGTGGCGCCCTGCAATCTCAGATCCAGTTTGGCTGGGCTGAGTGTGGCTAAATAAATTAGGACAGGAACGATGGAACGCCCAAAGATAGATTTTAATGGTTACAAGGACTGCATGGTCCAAGAGGCTACTTCCAAAGACCCAGGGTGGGTTAGACGTGGCTAACCTAATAATACATAGGGTTACCTGAGGGCAGATGTCCAATCCTGAACGCAGGACAGGGACTTGACCTTAAATGTTGAAGGTCCTGAACCAACTAAGAGATAGAACTAGAAACATGACCTAATTTGGGGTGACTCCATTAGCATCCTCCCAGCTCCCTGCCTCCCAAAGCCTCAGGTTTATGCTCTTCATGTAGGGAACCCTGGCCAAATTGTCATCTATCCCAGCTTATTTGGTTCCCATAGGCCTGTAGAGAAAATACAAGGGGTAAGTGGTTTAAATTGAAACAGGAAAATTCAAATTGGACATAAGAAAGCACTTTTTTTACAAGGAAGATTGTGAGACACTGGACCAGATTTCCCAGAGTAGTTTCCTCATCACTGAAAATGTTCAAACTCCGGCTGGATAGGGCTCTCAGGAGCTTGATCTAGTGGAAGGCATCCATGCCCATGGCACAGTGGGGGCTTGGAAGTAGACAATCTCCAAAGCATTCTTCAAACCCAAACCATTTTATGACACTGTGATTTCATTATTAATGGTTTGGAAGATTACTCTCCATAACTTTGGAGATGATACAAAACAGGGAGGAGAGGCTGATACAGAGTTGTTCCGGCATCTGGAGGGACCTGGACAGGTTGGAGAAATGGGCTTCATGAAGTTCAAGAAATACTTAAGCAGATGGTCTTTGTGGTGTGGCAGCACAGCACAGCTAACAGGGAGCTATAGGAGGTCACTCTTGCAGCCCATTATGGGTGGTGTTGGTGCTTACTGCAGTGGGGAGGTGAAATGGGAATAACTGTGAGGTGCCAAGTCCAGGGCACTATACCCATCGTGCAGGCATGCACAGCCCCACAACACCCTGGCACAGGGTCCCTCTTTGAAGCCATGCTTTCTGTCTCTGCATTGGTCCTCATGTCCTTGGCAAACCTTTTGCATGACTTTGTAAACCTCTGGTCTGGGAGGAGACAGAGCAACTATGGGGATCATTAGAAATGATACTTAAACAGCTGTCTTGTTAATGTGCATTACAGAACATTAAGGATCTTGCTGCCCATGTGAAGACTCTGAGCACAGGACATGCCACAAGTCAGTGACTGTTGAAGGACTGGAAAGTCCCTACATGAATACTCTTGATGGTGGTTGGATAAATTGCTGAATCCTCCCATTTCAGTGACCCAAAGAAGTACCAGTTTTATCTGCAGGTGCTGGGAAAGCAGAATTTGTCAGAAAAAGGCCCAGCCTCTCCTGGAGCCTCTCCATTCACAGATGAGGAGCGACAGAGGAGCTTGAGCCCCTTTATCTTTCCCTGCATTGTTAGTGCTTCTTTTCAATGATGTGTTTTACAAAAGGTGTAGAGAAAGTGAAAAACACAAGCCGTAAGCACAGTGCAAGGGAGAACAAGAAGCATGAGGCTGGCTGCTGCTACCCCACCAAATGAGCTGTGGGCCAGGAGACAGCTCTCACTACAAGGGCTTCAGCTTGTCCACTGTTTGCCTGAGTGGCACCTGAAAGGGAGATGCCTCCTGTGTGTCCCAGAGCTACCAGAGCTTTCAAGAGCCAGCAGCTCTAGGAAAGCATAGCAGAAGTTGCTGTTTCTTTGACTGCTCCACAGTGCTGCATCTCCAAGGAAATACTAACAAAGATAAACAGCTTAGAAACTTTCTGTAGGTTACAGTGAACAGCAAGAATATGTATGACAAATCTGCTCCCACCTTCTGCAACACATTAGATCAATGGCAAAGCCTTCTGGAAGTTTCAAGTCTGTGCTTGAACTACCAGAGTGCTAAAAGTTTAAGAATGATAAAATAATCATTGCAGAACATTTTAGACATTCAGAGTTTAAGTCTAAGACAAGCAACTGTGCTTTACATAAAATTAAACATATCTATAGAACGTCGTGATTTTAAACAGTGTTACCCAAGTATATGCCCAAATTCCTTGCATCGTTAGCCTATTGCAAAGACAGCCTACACCTGTGCTGGGAAGAAAAAACATTTCCACTGACCTATATGCACCTGAATCCTTGCTTTCATGAGATTTGAGAAGCTTAGGATACATACTGAAGCAGAACTATTACTCAGCATAAAAGTGGACATAAAGATTTGCAAGACCTAGAAATGTGAAATCAGAAAAGAAGTCCTCATAGCAGTTTGCAAATCTTGTCAAAATAGTTCATGTGGGAAAAGCAGTATGACTATCTTCAAAGGGAAAATTGTCTCTAAGCCAGATTTGAATACAAAATTCCGGATGTGACCACCATCTTCTTTCTGGAGGGAGGGAAGAAGCTATTTTAAAAGAAGAAAAAAACCCCACATTTTCAATCACTTCTTTATTTAGATGGAGAACTGTTCAGGGAACTGTTGGAGTATTTTGCTATGTTTTTCCCAAAGATTCGCTCTGCAATAAATAAAGCAGGCAAAGAACCTTACAGTTCAACAGAAAAAAAAAAAAAGAAATCAACATCAAATCTAAAACATTTAGCTATATTTTGCAGCTAATAGCTCAGTGCTGGCAGGCTTCCTAATTTCCTCTGTGAGAAGCAGTTCTGCAGCCAAGTTTGGTAACTAGGAACCCATGTCATATTTTTATAATATTTCTGAAATCACACGCCTTAGGAAGCAGGATGACAGAAGTTGTAAGTCTCCTACAGAAAAAAGATTTTATCCATCAACAACATATCTTATGTGATTTTAGAATGAAAGAGTCACGGAGCTCCATAGGCGAAACTTTGAACTACCAGATGTGCAAAAGCAAACATCGTCCTGATTTTTTTTTTTGGATCATCCTCTTTACCCTAGTACTGAAGGTTTAGACACAAACTTTTGTCAGCCCTCATAATTCCTCTCTTAGCCAAGTCAGATTTTGATCTTACCACCTCAGGAATAAAGCATTCTTTAGGTATTAAACGCAGGAGATGCAGAACAGAGCAGTTAGATAGTGCCAAGAATCTTGCATCATGTCAAGACCAGGCCCATGTCATCATGATAACTATTCTGTATAATTCTTCTTGTCCTAAAGACACTACTATTCCTTACACCTTAAAAACCTGGGCCCCTCAGCAGGGTGGGGCAGCGCTGCACGCCAACTACTCTTTTGCTCCAAATCATGTAAATTTATCTCTGAGGTTGTTGTCGTGTAGTTGCATGCTCTCCACAAATGCTACAGAATAATAATCTGGCAAAACAGAGGTGTGCCAGTGCAGTACCTGTGATGGCTAGGCCTTGATAATTAACATAGTTAATAGCTCTGTAACTGTTTACAGTAATACTGACAGCAACTGTAGTATGGCACTATTAATGCATCTGTAAAAAAAGCTTCAGGTGGATTTCTTCCCATCACTGGCAGAAACTTCCCTAGAGGTCAACCATAGAATTTAATACTGAATGGTAATAAAAAAAGTTATAAGAATTGTATCTTTATCTATATTTTCTTAATAGTTTAGGCTGGAAGGGACAGTAAAATGTCACTAGTCCAAGACCTCTGCAACGAGCATCTTCAACTACACCAGTTTGCTCAGATCCCCATCCAGCCTGACCTTGAACTGAGCCTTGAATGAGGTGCCATCTCTGAAAGACTCTTCTACTCTGTCAGTCTCTGCCAATGTGCACTGGGACATGAACACATGGCACAGAGCTGAAGAGGGGGAAAATAAGAGTAGGAAACACTCTTAGAGTGAACACCAAGCTTGAAGAACAATGAGGTGGAGACAATCTGTGACACACCAGTAGATATTCACAATGAGTCTTGTGCTTGACTCACCACTGAAAAAGGGGGAAAAAATGAGGAGGGAGAAGCAGCAGAGAGGAGCTTTCATGGGCATTGTATACCTACAATCACCCATGTCAGTGAGCAGCTGGTGGAGAGAGTCAGGAGTGAATCTGAGCTTGGGAACTGGGACAGGAAGAGCGAGTCTTTTTGTTCTCATTGCACAAAAATACTTGAATTAGTTTAAACTAGTTTTCTCCAAGCCAAGTCTTTTTTGCTTGTGACAATATCTCTGTTTTTACTTAAAACCATAAATAAATTATAGGCTGCCAAGTATTTAAGCTTCATTAGCATTGTGGACACCAGGATTATTTGATAAGAAATAAGCTGTATCTACAAGACTGCATGCTAGTCATTGAGACACTAATTTAACGAGGTCAGTGTTAAGTTCATCCTGCTTATAAAGGATGATGGCTTATAAAGGCCATTATATACATGAGATTTATTTCACTGAAGTAAAATGATAATGCTAAAAACCAAAAAATTCACATTTACAGGAAATGAGGAATATGCTTTCTAAAAAAAAACTCTTTCCAGCTGAAGTTATCAAAAGAGATTTTAAAGCAACAAAGCAATAATCCACAACCTTATTCTAGTTATTCTCTCAGCATTTATTTGAAATAACAATACTTTCCATGATATAGTTTATACATTAAGCAGTAGGGAATTGTCTTTATTTCACATCATCCAGTACTGAAGTGGCACATTCGAAGCAGCACATTAAACCTCTGATAGAGTCTGTACAATTTAGATAAATAGAACTCTGGATAACTAAACTAACAGAACTTCTGCAACTGTTACCAAAAGAATGCCAAGAAGCTAGGCACAGCACTGTACACACCAAGTGCAGGAAGGAGGAACACAGGAGAACCAACTAAACAGATGGGAGATGTTTTTGTATATACAGCCACATGTCTTCAGTTGCTCAACAAAAAAACAACATGTTTTATTTTGTCCTCATTGAGGAGAGAGTATGCACAAATGATGTTCAAAGAACACATGGCAGACAGAAACAAATGAAATGAGGGTTGTGTTTCGTTGGTTACTGTATTCCTCAGTGAATGAGTTTACAAAGGATATCTGGTGCTTAAGCAGCAAGGTTTTGTGCCAAGACTTGACAAGAAACATTAAATAAATGCCAGTTTTATTCCCCATCTTGCCCATTTACTGGCATTTTGGTGAGCATGCTAAAAGTTCCTGAAGGGCAAATTCAGGTGGTTTGTGGTCCAACATTTCTACTACAGGAATCCCCATCTGATAGCTTACAGTTTACCTCTGAAAGGAAATAGGCCTTTTAACAATAATTAAGAATATAAAACTTAGCAGAGAGCAGCAGGACACACAGTACAGTGGTTCACTTTCTGAGAAACCAGACGATCTACACTTATGCTCTCTCTGTGAGAACAGCCAGCCAGTTTGGTTGGAAGATACAATTCTGGTTAGTCAATGTTAGACCTGTGTGAACTGTATCATTAGGAAGGGAAAGATGGAATGGCAAGAACTTTTCCCTCTTTTTATAGAGAACTAAGACTGAAAAAGTAATACGGTGGTGATAGGCATTATCTTCCCAACACCACCTTCACTTCCTGCTACTTCACTATAAATTACCAGCTTTGCTTGCCATTATCTTCCCCTTTTCATCTCACTAATGGCCCTGGTTACTACCAGGCCAGCACAGCCAATAAACTAATCCATGCTATGCTGGCTCAGAAGATACAACGCATCACCACCACATAGTATGACAACACGTAAACCAAAGATGCTCATTAGGAATTGGTAACTCTAACCACTGCAGTTTGCACTTGTAAGGTGTAAGAAGCAGCATTTTGAAAGCAGTGGTACTGACACAGCTATCTGTGTCAGAGGTGGTAGATCAGCATTCCTAATTGGGTAATGGAACCAGAATATCGACATAATTGATGGGGAAGAAACCTGACTGGCCATGAAGCATCCCCTCATACCAGTTTTCATCAATCTGGTTAGTGAGGGTGATAATGTCACCCTCCTTAAATCCCAGCTCCCCTTCATTCTCTGGTTCAAAGTCATACAGAGCTCGGCAGCATGGCTGATCCATGTGAACACCTAAGGAGAAGAAACACAGAAACAACATGCTTAAAAATCTTAGCACTTAAGAGTACCCATTTTACTACTGTACCTGTGACAGATTTTGCTATTTCTGTTATCACTCATACGCTGATGACAGTTCTTTGATAATATCTATATTTGGACTGCCAAACTTCATTAGAAGACAACTATTAGCTTCTGACAGTCTTCTGTTACTGTAAATACCTGCTGGTAAAAGTCTGAGAGTCCCAAAAGAACCAAGCTAAAGTCAAGCCCAGACCTAAAAGTGCAACTATGATCAATTTGGAATCCAATTTTTATCTGTTTATAAAACACAAAAAATTATACAAAAGCCTAACGTATTTCCAGCTTTACTGGCAAAGAGATGATTTGTCTATTTACCTCAGGTAAGTAGTGTAAATGGTAGCTTAAAACAACAGTGAAGATACAACTGTGTGTTTACCCTTTATTTTGAAATTTCATTGGTACAGCAATACCATTGTATATGCTCCTGATCCTCTGAATTTCAGTATCATGTTTCCAAAGATTTTATTCCCCATTCCCACAAAACAGTTTATTGCAGGGCCATCAGGATAGATTCAGAAAAAGTTTGAAATTGAGAGCTTTCTAATATGCTAGTTCATTAACATCTGACCATAAACTCTTTAGGATGGCTAATTACAATAATGGATATTATTGTAAGTTGTTATTTTGACTGGATTTTCATATGTTATATGAAATTAACAAA
This sequence comes from Polioptila caerulea, assembly GCA_013397295.1. Classification (NCBI taxonomy): domain Eukaryota; kingdom Metazoa; phylum Chordata; class Aves; order Passeriformes; family Certhiidae; genus Polioptila; species Polioptila caerulea. The sequence goes on along the minus strand of VYXF01010831.1, from coordinate 328,812 downwards.
TATGCTCCTTCTTGCTCATGCACTTTCAGTGGTCTGAACGAACCAACACATGCCACTTCACCACAATGATAGTTCTAAGAATATATATTCCACTTTTTCATTAATAGTGGCTCTAAAATGAGCACGTTTCAGATTCAAACATTCTGCATATTCATTTTGGAGACTCGTTCTGGCTAGAAGGCCCATGATTGAGTTATTTTAAGACAAAAAATTTTCATTTCTATAGATCTCAATACAGCAAGTTTTTCAAATACCAGATTTAATATATTAAATTCTATAATGAAGTCTTATTTTCTTTTCTTTACATATCGCTCACAGTGTATTTTGATTTCTTTTTCATGATTACTAGTGTGCTGACATCAACAAGCCTTACAGGGTGTTTGGTATCCTCATTGCTACTGGCTGAAATTCAGAAGAATTAGCAAATAAACTCTTTGAATTAATCATCCCAAACATATATTGAAGAAAATCTAGTGTTGCAAGGTGGAACATGCAATTTTTGTCACTGACATAAACTGCAATACCTAAAATCAGGGTCTGGACAGAGGCCAGCCCTCACTGTACCATGGCATAACAGATCATTATTGTCTAAGAAACAAATAATAAGCCTTCTGTGGTATGTGCTGACATTAAATAAATCATTCTTTAAGATAGTAATGATGCTAATTGTTTATTAATCATACTAATGCTTAATCTTGCTTGTACTGCTCCCACTTGGACAAAGGAAACAGGTCATCTAAACTAATTTTTCTTTTCAGTTATTTTTACTTTCAGGCTCATCGTGTTGTAATATCTGATTTTAAAAAGCAGGATATGGTTATGGAGGTCTGGCTGGCCTTAGGTTTCTGCATTTTTATGGAAAATTTTCAATTGTTATTTTGGTTTTCTAAATGCCTATTTTGTAAAGGTCTGTATTGTGGGGTAATCTTCTGGGACAAAAGACACTTTTGACCGAAAGACACATTTAAAGCAGTGGATAATCCATCTCTGTTCTCCTGCCTGAGGATATGAACACTTCACAAAGAAACAACAGTTCGAACATCTCTCTCCTATATACTATCCCCATTCTCTTCTTCCCTCATGGAAAAACTAATTTTTCAGAAGAAAGCATGCAACTTCTGCATTTACACAAAACTCTGACATTACCTGATGGTTTGGGTGTGGTGGCATGGGATATTCCTCCGTTGTGCTGTGTATTGTCACCAGTCGAGAAATCCAGGCTCATACGGGGTTTGGGCTGGTATTCTCGCCTGGGCTGAGATGATGCCTCTTTTATTCTGCCAGACATGAAGGTTAAATGTCAAGAGTTAATATCTTGTAAGCAAATGAGATGCACCAAATACCTTTACTTCCAAGGCTCAGTTCCCATCCACCAATCATCCATAGTAAACAAGTTGAGTCATTAGGAGTAGTTTTTTTGTTTATAACATTAGTTCAAATAAGCAAAACCAGCCAATGTGACTGTGCCATGAAGCTGTTAATTCTTCATTCCTTTTAGAAACCTGGCAATTTTTCTATCTTCCTTTCACCTAACAAAAACAAAAAGCTCATAATAAAGAAAAACTTGTTACGTGACTATCAATGCTTAGAGAAGCGCTTTACAAACACCCCTGTCCCCAGTTTTACATGACTTTTTGCTTCTAACCCCTGCAAGCATTAATTATTCAGTTGATTGATGCCAACTCTTGTCATTTTGTAAGAAGACTCTGTGGGAATGTACTGACTTCAGCTGCAGACTTGGTTAATCTGCAACTTGGAATAATTGTTTCACAAAAGGACAAAAGTTCAGTCTTCCTGACTCTCAAAATAACCATTTATTTATCATTAATTTCAACTTATTCTTCTAATTGAGAAATCTAGAGTTTCTAGGGAAGGGTCTATTTACAGATTCCAGATAAAATCCAACAAAGAGATGAAAAGAATCAGAGCAGTTTTTGCAGAGCAACTATCACATGTATTTCTAATACCACATAGAGAGAACACTTCATATGTACTTAAAAGACAAGTTGATTTCTCTAACCTTTTCTGCAACTGCCCTAGACTTGTTGCTGGTAGCACATTTTGATTTATCTATTCAAAAGATCTGCATCTAGCTTAATGGCTTTTGATCCTTATAACAAGGTTTTCCTCACCATCCAAAATACCAATATAAGTCAGTTCCAAGAGAGTGCTTTTCTTCCACATTAAAAAACCAAACCCATAAGCAAAAACAAACAACCCAAAAACTTAAGTATTGAAGTAAAAAAAAGCCTTTTTTTAATTTCACTCCTTAGCAAAAGTTACTTTTTCAAGACAATAAAATTTTAAGAAATAATAAAACTAGTTCTGTTACACTTAATGCTTTCATGAAACAAACACCATTTTTTCCAGATTATGAAGGTGACAGTTGTAGTGACTTGCTAAAAAGCTCAGCATGAGTCATGTGTCTTAAGGAAAGAAATACCTCCAAGGAAACCATTCCTGCTTCCCAGCTGCTCTGTCATGATACTGTGTTGGGAAAACTGTCTTTTTAACATCTGGAGAAAAAGGGGAGTTCAAAATAGTCTTTGCTGAACTTCCAGTTTTTATTAATTTTACTGACAGTTTCCCAACATTCACCAAGCTCCTAATGTTTCCCAATTCCTGTAATCATGGCATTTTAAGGAAGTTTATTAAGTGGGAACCGAATTAGATGGGATAGATAATAACATGGCCTGGGCTCCTTACACGGACAGCATTAACCTGCGGCCATGGCAAGCGGGGTGCTGAGGGGATGCTGGAGAA
>VYXF01010831.1:271895-315777 GCA_013397295.1 Polioptila caerulea | reverse complement strand
TTTTTTTTTTTTTTCCCCAATCCACTGTCAGCATTGTGAAAATATTATCTTCTCTCCAGTGGTCTAAATAAAACAATATCACCAATTAATCTGTACCAGCAATAGTCCTTCAGCATACCACACTGGAGCTGACACATTTCACAGCAGTTCAAACAGCAGTTCAAATTTATTTCAGCTATTAGGAATAAAATTTCTCAGTGTAAATGCAGCGACTTAGTCTTAGTAGTTCCATGAAACTCTAAAATACTTATGGTAGACAGAAGGCATAATTTTACCTTCAGGGAAGTGGTCCCAGAACCAGCCTGACAGAGTTTGAGAGGGGTTTGTACAACACTCTCAGACATATGGTATGACTCTTGGGGATGTTGCTGAGGAGGGCCAGGACTCAATAATTCTTGAGGGTCCTTTCCAACTCTGTATATTCTGTGATTCTGTGATTTATCACAAGCTAACTCCATTGACCTTATCAGAGATGCTGGCAGTGACTTACACTAGTATCAAAACACTTACGTTCTTAGATCACTACAGAAATCTCCATAATATTCAATGTAATGGTTTATTTGTTTATTGCAAGTCCAGATCACCTCTCCCTGCAAGAAGCCTTTGGCAAAAGAGGAACACAAAGTTCCCCATCAGCCCAATCAAGCCTGTTCTTTCATCTCCCTATTAGTTTCTATTTTGAGGGTTCAATTTAGTGTCAAGTGTCTGATTACACTTGATTTTCTGCCTTTTTCTCCACTATGACATCAACAAACTCTTTCGCACCACCCCTTTTCTGTAATAAGGATGGGAAATTGCCAGAGGGCCACAGGAAAAGTGATATCTCTTCTAGTGCCACGAAGGAAATTGCTTTGGAACTTTGCTTTTCCATGATTTGCAAGGACTACCTGCTCCTTTTCCTTCACATGGCAAATGACTGTGAGCGTGAAGAAAGAGCTGCCTCATGCTGACACTCCTACCACGTCTCTCCCGATCCCCAGGAGTGGGCTGATTGTGGGCCCCCTGCCCCACGCCAGGGCTGTGCCCCACGCCAGGGCTGTGCCCCACGCCAGGGCTGCAGAGCCGAGGGACGGGCGCTGGCATCCACGGCCATCGCCAGCTTCCAGGGAGTCCCCCATGCCCACAGTGCTGACACGCTGGCTCCTACAAGTGCACCTGGCTCTTGGGCATGTGCTGCCTGCTCACCTATGGAAAGAAGGCTCAAAAGGGAAACAAGCCTTCCAAAGCCAGTCTCCATTCACCATGACATCCTAACACAGAGGCCTTATCTCTGTGTTTACTTATCTCTGTTGTTTACTTTTCAGTAACTTCACCAGTTTTGTGTCAACCTTAATTGCACCACTGAGGATGAGATCTGTTAGACTTTAAACTGCAAAGTGCTGCAAAATTGTAAAAATGGTTGAAATTTTAATAATTGAAATCAGGTTACCTGGATTTGGCTGAAGATACTCTATTGTCTTTGCCATTATTTCCATAACTGCCCTGCTGGTAACATCCACTTTCTAGAGGACAGAGGGTTAAACAAAAAGAAACATGAAAATTAGACAAAAGGAAGAAGCTTTTCTCTCATTTTGTTCTTATAAATTCTTTTACATCTTATAATTTTATTTTTATGTCATTCAGAACAGCCCTGGTACCAGAATGGTGGTAATACCTGGAAAAATACTAAAGCATGAGTCCACTATTTCAGCTTATAGCAGGTTCATTCTTAAGTATGGCTATTAGTACACCTCAGAATGTGTTAGGAATTTGATACATTGTACAGTGTTATTGATACACTTGATCCATTTGATCAATGTACAGCGCTAATTCTTTCTATTGCCCTGAGAACCATTCACAATAGGAAAACCTTTTTGATAGAACAGTTACTGACAACTTTTTGGAGAAACGTCTATCTTTGATCCCCTAATAACTGGCAAAATGAAAGGAAAGCAGGAATCACTCAAAACAAACCACTAACAATAAACTGGGCTGTTTACCACTTCCAGGTCAAGGCCTGGTAAAATTGGGGTAAGGAAAACTAAATATCACTCAGTTCCCTGTTTCAAGAAACCTATTAGCATGAATGCACTGACCATTTATTTCTCCCTGGCTGATTCCCATATTTAGGATTTTTAAAATTTAGAATGAATAGCATTAGTTTCTTGTACTTTCTTTTGTAGTAGGATGTCTTTCTTTCTTAGGAAGCAGTCCCCGTCCACATCCTAGACTGAATGTAGCAAAGTATGCAACTATTCTTATTCTCAGAATCAGGTCTCAGAGAAAAAATATTGCCTTGGCAGACTGGGGGATCTTCGTAATATCCTGCACTCTGTATTTATGAGGACACATTGCATTTCTCTGCAGGGTAGCGTGTGTCCCACAGAGTGAACTCTTTTATCATAATGGCAAGTTCCTATTTTGAAAAAGAACACCTGAGATAGGTAGGTTGCATCATACTGTCATGGTGTCTTTCCTGTTTCCTGTTGCCACTGCCATCTGCTGGGTCTTGCTCTATCCTTTACATAGAGAAGCAGGAGAGGTCTGCCAGATTTGGGTGAATTAGCAGCTGAACTGCCTGGCAGGGGACATAGAAGTGGCTAGGAGGCTGCAAAGGATGGTGGGGGCAAGGGAACAGAAGGCCAGGGACATGCAGAAGGATCACGTCCATTGCCTGCTGAAAAGCTGGCAGTGGACATAGGGCCAGGTGGGGAGCATGCAGGCAACCGTTTACTCCATTCCTTCCTCAGCTTTCAGCACTCCTGTCTCCTGGGCTGCCAAGCCATCCCGCTCACAAGCATGATGTGGGACCCACATCTGGCTGTTGCAGTGTCCTGTTTTCCACTCTAAACTTTACTCCAGTTTTCTGAATCCTTGTTAACATTTTCCAGTAGGAGTGCCTATATTGGTTACTCATTCAAAGAGCTGAGAGGGAGAAAGCAGCTCTGTGCTTTTTTTGTTAGAAGTACAAACGATATGCCCTTTCTTTTCCATCCAAGATTTTTTTCCCCACCTCATAATACAACTGTACAGATAAATAACTTTTCTCTTAATCAGAGTTATATATCAGATATGTAACTTACAAATCCCCTAGCAAAAGCTTTTATTTCAAGATTTGGTAGTACCTTTTCAAAGTTGAAGCCTAAAATAAATGATGCCCCTACTGATCCTTTCAGTTGAAATATTATCATTGCCATGCACAGCTGTGGCTTTTTTTAGTTTTTTTTTTTTTTTTTTTCCCCCCTCCATTGAGACACTCAATGCTATCACTGCCAGCCTGACCAAGCAGCCAGAGGGTTAGCCCCATCTACCTGAAGCACATTGCCAGGGGAGGCTGCCTAACAGGACCTCTGAACCTGTGAATGAATACTCCAGTGCCACTGTCACACCCAATGCCTTGACACTCAAGGAGCTGAGTATTACCTTCACCACAGAAATGGCTGTCTTGAAGACTGACTCAGTTTTCAGAGAGCCTCTACAACAGTTTAAGTGCAGCTAATTTGTAGCTGATTTCAGCCTCAATCTCTGAATGAAATATTTGCATTATGGAGTGCCAGATATTACATATCCCTTGTTTAGAAAACAAAAAGAAATAGAAAATGGAGAACTCAGTCCTTCTGAATACAAATTAAGTATTTAAAAATTCTCTGAGTGACTCTGGGACAAAACCTTTCAGATTCCTGTCCTGGAAAGAAAAAATGCATGGCAATAATTAGTATATGCTGTATTTAGACTTACCCTTTCCATTTCTTTGAAATCATCATCTAGCTTTGTTCCTTCTGCACCTCCTACTTTTTCACTTACTTTCTGCAATAAAAAAAAACCAACAAAACAGATTCAGCAAAAACTGAAAAAATCTAGCTTCAACATTTCCTTGTAGAAATGCTGGATTTTTTCTGTTAAGTCAGTACAACAGTCAGACTTATTATTCCTTCTGAAAAACTTATTTCAAACACACTCTAAAGTTAAACACTCCGAAATAACATATTACTGCTTAAGTCTCAGATACCCAATCTTTGACCAAGGATAGAAACCATACCTAAGCAGAAAGCAATAAGAAGCTTCCAAGGTGTGGTTCTAGCCATCCAGAAAGGTAAAGGCACTCATGCCTGAGAACTTTCAGAAATAGACTCAACCTGAAGTAGATCATCAGTAAAAATCAAGAGTTTATACATAAACTTGTTAGACAGAGAGACAGATAGAGAGACTGATTAAATAAACACCCTATATTCACACCACGAAAGAGCCTGAGTGTCATATAAGTTATAAAATACCCACTTAACTCACTTGTCTGGATGAAAGAAATAAAGGGAACTCTGGTAGTGTGACTTTAGCAAATACTCTGGTGGTTTTTTTTCAAAAAATACTCAGTTTGAAAACAAATTGAAAACTTGTATTGTGCTACAGTTTCATTTCCCTGATACAATGTAATACATTGAACCATGTTTCCCTTTACAGCCAATAAGAGATTTGAACAGTATCTGCTACGCAGCATCATTCAAAATGGATTTTAACAATTGCATTGTCAGTCATAAAGTCTTTTAGTGGTATAATCCCACAACTAAATCAAGTGCGTATGATCCACTGAATGTATTCATCTTTCACTGGAATGGTATTTATCATAAGAAATTAATCACCAAATAAGTTATTAACTACTAACTTTAGAAGTTATTTCAACAATAAATAAGAAGAAGGAAAAGAAAAATTTCACTTTCCCCCTCTTGGCTTTAACTGCTGCATAAGTCCTCTATACTATGTTTTAGTATAAAGAGGAGGAATACCCACAGTCACTCACATGCAATTAGTAAGATCCAGACATCTGTATGATTTTAAATTCACTCCAGTTCACTGGCCAAGCACTTACTAATGCAGGCTGCAATTATGTGTGCAATAGGAAATAGCTATCAGCTCTGTTTGTTTTCTGTCAGCATCTCACAAATTAGTAGCCAAAATGGTGCCTTAATGAAACAACAATACTATGACAAAAACAAGGAACTGTATTTATCCTGTCTTTCCCATACAAAAGAGATGTGCAAAACCATACAGACACGCTCTTATGAATAATCTGAATACAAATGAATTTGTGTGGACTCTATCACTTAACTTGTGCCCTACAGAGACAAGTGAAGTGCCACTAAAGAATCAAAACCAGCACTGTTAGGAGTAGTGGAGACAAGAGATAGCTTCAGAAGTTCTAGAAGCACCTAGAAGTTTTTATTAATTTTTAGTTTCATGAATGAATCTTCTGCAAATGGATATCCTACTACAGATAATATGGCTAAATCTGCACAGGAGCTTCCTACCATAAATAAATAAAGAATTCACATCCCTGAAAATAGTTGTATGCTAATATGCTAGGACTTAAATATTTAAAATAGATTTTTAATACCTGTAGTTCAACTCTAAGAATACAAAGTACTCAAAAGTAATTAATCTCATAGCCCTTTTTGGCTGTAGCTCTACATTTAATCATTTTGAAATATTTTCATGGTTGATGAGGATTTGCAAAGACATGTCTTTTCACGCCCACAGATGTCCTAAATGTCCTAATTCACATCTATAAACATAGCAATTGCTCCTTTCTTTCACATTCATCACTACTCTTGCTGAGGAATGTATGACACTCTGAAAAGCACAGCCCAACAGTTTTCTGGAGTGGTCACTGCATAGTCAAAAAGAGGGGTCATTCCTCTCTTCTTAACATGCTTTCAGTTTTTGCTCACCATGTCAGTATTAGGCTCACAGTTACCATCAAGTCATTCATTTAAGGTGGCTAAAAAAACTATGTGCTAAGCAGAAAATTAATTTGTAAAGTTCCCTGACAAGTACTGTTACAAACGGGGTGAGTCAAAGGAGAGAGAGATGAGCTGTTAAGCCTCCAGCCCTTCTGGGTCTGGGAGTCTCTTCTATCAGGATAGTTACATCACTGGCCCTTAAGGAACTGTGTTCACATCTATCATCCAGACAAACCTCTGATCTGGAGAAACACTGACAGACCTCAGGAAAAAAACAGCTGAACCAAAATCCCATTTAAAAAGTTAAGTACTGTTTGGTTTCAATTTTTGTTTCTTGAAGACCACAGTCACTCAAGCAGTCAGAGATGAGAACTCAAATTAGGAATTCAGATTTAAGCATATAAAAAAAAAAATTAAACCCTCAACAGTTCTTGTCCCTTGGGGCAGAAAGGATAATCTACTCAAAAGAGGGTATCACACCCCCTTTTCAAGGCCAAAATCAGAAGTGGTCAGGTGAGACTTTTGAGCTTGAGAAGTGCATTTGCAACAGGGTCCACATCTATGCCATTGTAGTAGTATTGACTAAATTCAGAGATATTTTTCAGTCTGTTTATATTCATCCTCCAAATCAACTGTTCACCATTTTACTAAGGCTACCACTCCATCAGTATCTAAGATTGTCAGATTTGATTATCACAGGTCATGAAGCCATGCCAGCTTCCATCAGTTCAGGATCTGCTCTCGTGCCAAAGATTTAAAAAGCTCTCAGGAACATCATCAGCTAATAGAGTATGATATGATGCTACCCAAAGTTGAAAATGCAGTAAGACCTGCATTAAACTGTACTAGTCATCACCTGAGTTTGCAGCTCAATTAATTTAATGACATATTAGTTTGCCAGCAAGTATAGATAACAGCTTTGTTTCTATAGAGGAGGAGAAAACCAGCTTAAAATAGATTACCAACACAATACACTGCTTTTCCCTACAATGAAAACTGAATGCCTGTTTGCAAAGTGGTCATACCACAGTAAGACTGAAAAGTACTTATAGCATGCATTCCCAACTTCAAATACGTATCCCATGGCACAATTTTCTATTCCTCAAAAGAATGCTGTTGACAGCATAGTCCTATCAAATCATCACACAGTGGACACGTTAGTAGAAAGAAAATTTTTATTAATTTGAAAGCTATGGGAAAGAGTAATGAATAAAGCTTACATATTCACAATGGAGAAAGATAATGCTGTAGTTCATGCTCATTAAATTCAAGTCACTCTATTGATTTCTCATTCCTGATAGCTCAGTATTTCTTCCACAGGTCTCTACAGTTTTTCCATGCTGGTTTTGCCATTTTGAGTTTCTTCTGTCAGAATAAGAAAGCACAGTGACAGGATTATCTTCAGGTTTGTTAAAAATTTTCAAATAGGCTTTGAAATGCTGTGATGCTTTGTGAGCTTTTCAAACACAAGGAAAATACAGCTGATTTGCAAAAGAAAGTATTAAGAAGTACACATTTTAATGGGAAGAAGTCGGTGTATACATGGTGAAGGTTTTCCAACATTGCAGGCTTTTCAGGAGAAAACATTTGAAAAAGAATATTTTTATTTTAAAAAAGCAGTCTCTAATAAAGGCCCTTTTTAAAAAAAAATTATTATTCTGTCACTCCACACACTAGAGTAAGAAAAAAACTGCCACTTGCAGGCTAATTTTTGTGTCTGGCTGATCCTGCACTATTTGGCATTTATGGTATCAGAATATATTACCACAGACAACGTGTGACATCTGTAATTTAGATTTATGATCATGACCTTGGTTCTCTGTAGATTATGGAACATCTTGTGGCAAATCACATTCTCAGCAATAACAGTCAGAAAGAGAGGAGTTCTGCTTATACAGATAAATTAGAATATGAACTGTAAGAAAAACCCCCCACAAAAGCATATGTAAATTAGCTGCATTTTAAGCTTCCTCTTTTTCAATTGGCATCAAAATATAGAATTAAAAAAAAAAAAGGACTTTTCTAGATTAATATGGAGATACCTTATCTCAGAAACATTAAGAGGCTGTAGAAAACAACAGTGTTGACTCACAGCACCTTATCCTATACTGAAAATTATTTCAGCTGACATAGAGCAACCTCACTCAATTTTTCCAGAATAACCACCTAAATAAGGGTAGTGCTCGTATACAAGCCAAATGATCCAGTGTCATTAGTTTTGGAAAGCTCCAGGCAACCCAACAAAGGTGATAAATCTCACAAAAAGCCAGAAGTGTGTGATAAGCCTTACATTCACACTGTAGTTATCTGTTAGTGAAATGGAGCAAACTCCACACTTCCATCAAATACAACAGATTTCACAAGGAAAGCTAATCACACTCAATGCTGCATTTGAAATTATTTTACTTTTATTCTACTTTTCTTTTAAATACGTAAAAATTTCGCACAAAATACAGCCTGTCAATAGAACACAACATGAGAATATAAAAAAGCCGCTTCAGTAGTAAAATGAAAATAGTATCCAAATTTTACACATATTTAAGTTACAGCAATGTCCATTCATATTTCATTAGAAAATTTCTCTTCTTCAGCTGCACAGCCACAATGGCAGGCAACCATGCCAGCTGGAGCTCAGCACCAGAAGATCCTTCCCATACAGAACTGAGGAGCACAGTGACACCACTGCTATCACAGTAGCTGTAATGGGTCATGAAGACAGTGAAAAGACAAAAAGAAAAAAAAAACACCCCTAGAAATCTAAGAATCTCCAGAGAACTTAATATTTTATTTCCTGTTTTCACTACGACTCTGATCATGGCATTGAAGCTTTGCTTTCTCTGTGGCAAAATGAAGAAATGCACTTGCAAAATACATAGGAAAATGGTTAGCATTAATTTGCACCTGCTCCTGCTTGCCATCAGCAGCATATCTACCAGAAATGTTCATGATGTATTTTAGCTAAGCATCTGCCAGACAAGCCTGAGATTATCTTTTCTTTTTTTCCCTTCTGCCACTCAGTAGATATATTTAATCAGGGAATAATATACTATATCCCCTGATGGCACTGAAATCACTTTCTTCTTGCTAGAAATCTTTGTTTGCTGGTCTGTTCCACCACAACACCAAACTAGCCACAGGCTGATTAGCTTTATTCACCCTTAAAAGTTCCCTTGACTCTGCTGTTGGATTCAGAGTGTGAACAATTAAGTGTGCTATTCAAAGACCAGGAAGTAAACTGAATTTTGGAAACTCAAGCAGGGAAGGCTATGACTGGACTCTAAAAGGCTTGCCTTCTTCTCTCACAAAGCAACTTCTAAATACCCTTTATATATATATACAATAGCTTGGCCTCGCTAGTCCTCACAGCTGCTAGTAGTAGGGCCCATAGCCCTGTTTATGGGTTCCACTAACAGTCTGAAGACAGGTCAGAAAGCCAGGGAAATTGGCTATAGATGTGACATACGTAAAACACAGGAACTGTCAGTGTGAAAGACAAGCCATTGCTAAAGCCTGTCAAACAATGAATGAAACTCTTTGTAGGATAGGTTCTCCAGTGTGAAGCAAAAGCAAAATATCTCAGCTGAACTATTTCTCCTTGAGAAGGATACATAAGAGTCAGGATCCCAACATCCAACATTGTTATATGGTAATAAATATGCATTGTGAACCTGTCCCATGTTCTTAATCTTTTCATTTAGAAACCCCTTTTTTATTTTTCATCTTCAGCTAGAGTATTCAAAGGGGAGGGAAGAGGCTCACTGGAACAATCCTTTCTTCAATCTGATCTAGCCTTTTGCTTTCTAACTACTCCCAAAGACCATACTGCAGAATTTCTGGAACTCCAGCAATACCAGGGAAGTCATTCACATTCAGTGCTAGCGCACAATAGGAAAGTATGCCGCAAGCTTCTGCACTGACAGGAGTTACTGCAGAGTCTCTGCTGCAATGCCGCTGCATTACACCGGAGGCTGTCCTCTGGTAAGTGAAATAAAACAGGGTGATGGCAGGGAGGGAACTGCTGAGGAAGCACTAGTGTAGTACTGCCCCATGCTGTATCTCTGTAAGGGAAGTCTCTGCCTGGATGCACCCACACCATGACAGATGAGGGAGGTAGTACCCTGTGGCCAACAAAAATTGAAATCAATGTTACGCATTCCAGTAACAGAAATGGGCTGATAGCAGAGACACTGCAATGCATCCATGATAACAGAATTAATTTCATACATTTAAACTTATTACTGAAGTCTCGCCTGTTTACCAAACACACACTTCAGGAGGCTGGCTCTCTGCAAAGTTTAAGTTCAGCCAGAAAGCTGGTCACAACCCCAGCACCTCTGAAGTTTAGAGTGGCCTTGGGAGCTGACAAAGAGAAGCTGGCAGAAGCTCAAAAGCTGACAGAGAGCTGAAGACAGTCAGAACACTGTGTGCTTTTTTCAACACTCTCTGTCCCCAGCAGGACACCAGTATGAGAAAAGGAAGAAATTGGTATTAAAAAGGTGGCTGTGTTAGCTGGAAGATATGCCAATCTCTGCTTTTTTGCAGTACAGGAAAGGAGCAGACGATCTATTCCTACATGATATCTCTACTTCTGATGACAACAGTACCACTATTTGGTCAATCTCTATACAGTGAAACTGTAGGCAATAAAATGCTCACAGGTTTTTCACTTCTTTGCAAAGAGATCTGGATTCAGACCCACATTTCTTACAAGTTCATCACACATCAGTAGTGTGACCCCTGCCCAACACTGCACTGCCACAGAGAAAGAAGACATCTGTGCTATATTTCTCAGAGTGCCAAAAAATTTGGTAGCTGCCTGTTTCATTAATGTAAGCAGCCTTTTCAGTTGGGTGTTATTAAAGAAATTCTGAGAGAATTCAAAACTAGTCCAAACCCACAAAAAATTTCTGCAATTCTCAGGTTTCTTTCTTAGAAAGGTGCACAGTACTGGCTTTCTCATCTGGAATGTCACCAGTTGCCAGCTTCTGACCATTCATACTCTATTATTATGTATAAATGTAGGGTTTGTATTTGAAAGAGTGCACACCATAAAATGACATTCATGCAAACTTCAATACCTCTCTCATGCCTCCAAAGCAATTTTTATGAGGCTTTCAAAGGAAGCAACTTCCTTTAGGTAGGCAGAATTGCAGCATTCAATTTTGCTGCTGTACTTTAGGGTAGATGGGTGGCCCATGTACAATATGAAAACACACGGAGTGGAAAACGAGAGAAAAAGAACACAGACAAGGCATCCATCCAGTTAGCATCCTAATCTGGAGCATGTTTATGGATCATGATCCATCCTAGCTAAACTACACACATTAACATGTTTGCTTCATCCATGTAGGTTCTAAATTCAACAAAAACAATGATCTCTACCATCCCACTGCTTCACTTGGCACATGCCTACGTTACCATGAAACAGATGCAATCTGAGCACAAGTAACAGGAAATTTAAAGCATCCCATGGTTTCTTAAAATGTTACCAGACTGCTTGTCCTCACCTACCCCATTTCAGCACAAAACTGTGCTTCCTGCAGCAGTGGTTTAAGATGCCAGCTGGGAGGCTGAGCTCATGCTCACTCTTCATGAAGAATGTTTAGTCTTGGCTACTGATCCAGCTGACTTACATGTGCTAGATGTCAACTTTGAAAAACACTGGAGTATTTCACAAGTAGTGAAAAACAGTCATAGCAGGTAAAGAGTGCTAGGGCACAGTCTAGAGCTTGCTAAGATCTCCACAATAGAGTCCAAATATTTGATCAGCATTATGCAAGCAGTGATGCAACAATATTGATTGGTAAAGCAGACGTGAATTTGTTAGGCAAATAAACTGACGATTTTTTTAGAGTGTTAAAGCTTTGTAATTTTTCTCTCAATACAAGAATGAATTAAAGTCTAGCAGAAATAAATAGGGCATAACCTGGCAAAGAAAACCCCCAAAAAACCCAGAAAAACAGCATGAGAAATTGACAGCAACTAAATTACATTTAGGGTGTAGCTTACACCTCTGCATCATGTATATTAGTCTACATGCCTTCTGTTGGGTGAAAGTCAGGCTAGTCTTTAACATCTGGAAATGCATGAATGCAGGGGACATTCAGAAGCTGCTAGAGGATAAGAGAACATGGCTTAAATATGACTCGTCAATATAGCAGCTGTACAAACTGTGGTATTGTGAAGTTGCTCCTGCTACATTTGGAAAGAGTTTGTTGGAAACTCTCACTGAATTAATTGTTATCTGTCTAAGAGAAGACATTAAAAGATATTTGTGAGGAAAAACCTGTCTGTAAGCTGTTGCTAGTACTGACGTACATTTTATTTCTGCTTTTCCTATTGCCACTACATCCAAAAGGCAGTCTACACAGCATAGCAAAGTGCCAGTCCAAACTATTTTCTAATGTTGTTGGCAAGCAGCGTTGATAGCTTATTAACTACATACATAACAAGCCAAACCCATCCAACACTTTCAGTTTGATAGCAGCACATTTAGAAATTGCTGAGATCTGTTATAAGCTTCAATTTTATTTTTTTTACATGGGCACTATATAAATTAAACTGAATGTGTTCCCATTAAACTGATGTCCTGTGTCTCAGCTCACCATGTAAGAGCAATATCCCCCAAAGCACTGGCCTGCTCTCAGGGCTGGAGAGCACTACAACACAACAGTAATGCTCCATCAGCCACCAGGCATTTCTGGGGTGACCCCCTTGATGGACTGAAATGGTGGAATGCCTTTTTGTGCTTCTGAGATGTATGCAAGAGAAAAAGAAGGGGGACTGAGTGAGTTAGGATTGGGTGAAACATACCCAGATATAAGAAGAAAATGACTGGAGGCACCACTTTGGAGACTGTATTGTGTTAGGAGCATGCTACACAGGATAGAGGCAGCTTTTCTTCTGCAGCTGCAGCAGGTTCAGCAGAGGGATTCTGTCAGTATCCCTGGCACGGAGGAAGAGCATACCCTTCCTACCAAAATGAAGGCAAAGCCACAGCCTTAGGGATTAATATTTAAATTTGAAGATGATAATTTTTATCCTTTCAACACTGCATGTATCAGCTACCAATGATAAAGGTCATTCCAAAATGTAAGGAAACCAAATGTGCATAAATAAACAAGAGACCCACCAGAAGCACCTCTGACATCCATGCAGCTACACAAACGTATCTGCATTAAGCAGAGCTAAGTCTGCTGCTCTTTGATAGGTACTGCTCTCCAAGACGTACCAAAGAAATGAGAAGAATGACCATAAAATCCCCCTGAAAATAAATTACACTGTAGTATTGATCTCACTGACTGGTTCAAGGCAACTGTTACATCTGATCACAACGCAACATAGAACAACACAACAAACTGCCTTAGTTGCAGTAATGAGTCTATGGTTCTAGCTTGTGTTCAAGATATTGATGCTCTTAGAAGGCTCCTATGACAAAGGAAAACTAGAACCTTTCAGAAAGTTTTTTAACTAATTTACAAAGCAGTCTTACTGCTAGAAGGGATAAACAGATTTTTGAGAGATATAATGAAAAAGGCATTTTTGCTAATGTTAGCTCACAATTTGTTTGATGGAATACTGATGAAAATGTGATTTAAAAACAATAACAGAATTTTTAAAAGCCCAAACAACAGAGGGCACAGGTCTTTGCTCAAAGGATCTGTGGCCAGCTCAAAACTTGTAAAAATCTACACCATTGAATATCTCAAGACATTTGCAGTCTTCTACAATCAGTCTTTCAGGCTTACATAGCAGTCAAACCTCTGAGTCATCTAATTATATACATACCTGAATCTAATTATATAAATACCTGAAGTTTCACAAGAAGAGGAATGTTCCTCTTCATGTACAAATTCAGTTGCTGCCTTCTTCCTTTTCCCGTAATTTTAACAGTTTATGAGAATAAACCGTGGCACTTTATGAAGTCTTCAAGACCTGGCCGTGCAAGCTCATTAAAAATGAGGACTTTGAATTTTAAAAACTGATTTGGAAGATGCAAATGTGGAACTGCTTACATTTCTTAATTTTTACAAAACTATGAAAAGTGACAACAGTTTCTTTTCTGAATTGCCTTTAACAGTTACTCCATTTTTATGGCCACTCCCTGTCCCCGGTGTCTGGAATTCCATCACTGACAATTAAAGTGTTTTTAAACTCTGTAATGAAAGTGTTCTTAAACTCCATTAGCCCATTCAGAAAACAAGCAAAATAGATTCTAACGTGCACATACACACACACACATGTAAAGAGACTACTTTCAGACATGAGATAAAAAGTCAATACTGAAGTCTTCACAAAAAATAAGGGTAAGATTTTATAAATGTTGCCATTTCATCCTCCCCTAAACCACACCAGAGGCATGCTTCTCTGAAAAATGGGCAATCCCCTTTTAGACAGTGCACACTGAATAAATCCATGCCTACATAAAGGCAACAACATTCTCAACTAAGAGTGCAGAAATGTAGACATGGGTATATACCGCTTGGTGCTAAAGCCCCACCTGATTTTTTCAGCATTTAATGCAGATGAAAAGCTAACCCAAGAGTCTTTCTTTTTAAAAAGACAGTTGCATATTCATGTCAAGTTCAGTTACACAGCAATAGTTTATTTAGATTAGTTTACATAGTTTGTTTCATCTATTTAGAAAGACCATGTCTGTTTTTGAGAGACTTGGAAAGGCCCGTGCCCAGGGACTCTGCCTGCCTCCACATCTACAGGCATCTCACTGACACCTATTTTCTTCATTTTGTAGTACACAGCTGACATAAGACGTGTAATACAGTCTTTGCCAGATGCAGAGAGACTTTACAGCTTCGGTAAAACAAGTGGAGGTTACTATCTGCTACCTGCAAAAGAGTACTACCTGGCAGGAGAAGAGAGGGCGTGTGAAAAATGCAAGGAAACCAGATCATAAAGGAGATAGGCCCTTCAGCTGGTGTAACACACATGAATCAGTTTCTGTTTTATGACACAAGTAATTCTAACAGATGCTCTATGCTGCCATATCAGTGTAAGATTCACTACTTCTTTCGTCTGTTTTCTTAAAAACATGTACCTTGTGTTGCCAGACACTGATCTGCTTTATTCCAGGTTCTATCCCAGAGGTATTTCATTTCAGCAAAAAGAATATTTGTACTTTACAGAGTAAGATGAAAGAGACATGCAAAATAAAGCTCTGAAATGCATAGGATTCCCCTTCCATTTGAAATAACCTAATGAGAAATGTTTTAGAACACAATCACCGTACTCTAGAGGGGAAAGTAGAACTCTTTCTTCCCTCTTACCTCCCTATGCTTTCAATACTGGCAAGTATTAAAATATGTCATGAATTTTAGGATAAAAACACATTGCAGTCTGCATGGAATATCAAAGCATGTATGATTCTTTATGTTAATGTGCTAATTAGATAGAGAACATTTATGTTCAAAACTAAATTTACCACACATTATTCTGTGGTTACGTAAAAGCAAAAAGTAACAAAAATGCAAACCAGATGAGGTTTTCAAATGTCAAAATTTAAACATCACAACTACAAACAAAAATACAGCAGTAACCTCTTAATGTAATTAATGAATGAGACTAATTAGCGTAATTATCAATGTGTACAGAGCTACTGTCCATTTTGCAGACAATTAACATGTTCATTTCACCCAAACAATTTCATACTGGGGAGGTGAGGGGAAGAATAAGTTGGACTGTATTCTTACATAGTCTCAAGACATGTAGCTGGCTGTAAAAGAAACCCAGAGATAGAAAGGCCACTAAATACTTCACTGGTTTACTCTGCCTTGGAAGTTGCTTAGCACTATACACAACCTGAAGTAAAAAGTAATTCCTGAGAAGTTTTAAATTATTTACACTGTTGTTTCTTGCTTTAAAATACTACACTCAAGGTAGTTTCTGAAAGAAATATGCAAGGAAAAATTATATACAGAGGTGGTCAGCTTTGAGCATATTAATATGCTTCGTTGGTCTTAACTGCATCTTCCACTAGAAAAAATCCTAGACCAGACTGCACAAACCATTCAGTGAAGAAGCCCCTTGCTTCTTCTACAGTACCACATGAAGGCTGCTGAGTCTATGAGGAGCACAGACTTTGCACTGTTTTCTGCTTGTGATGGTGTCTCACGTACATATAATTGAAATAATATCT
Source organism: Polioptila caerulea (assembly GCA_013397295.1). NCBI lineage: Eukaryota > Metazoa > Chordata > Aves > Passeriformes > Certhiidae > Polioptila > Polioptila caerulea. The sequence goes on along the minus strand of VYXF01010831.1, from coordinate 299,910 downwards.
TAAACTCATTTATCCTCACAGTCTTCAGAAAACCAACAAACAAGGAAACCTTGTTCTGTAGGGATACAGCTTCAGCTGTACCCCCACAGACATCTTAAGACACCACTTCTCACATGTGGGTGGGTGCCACTGTGTTTGAAACATTTTTACAGTGCGGTACCTCACTAAATGAGAACAACTTCAGTGACGTCCTGTAATCACCTGCGACCAGATTTCAGCACATACACGTTCTTCCACATCAGCAGAAGGAAGGATTAATGAGGATCCCAGTCACCACCACACGTTGGAGTTAGAATGTTTGCGAAGCACAAATTTTCTCAGCCGAAAGATAGCAAAACTTGCTTTTTAGGAAACATGCTGCAGTTGCCAGAACTGACCTTTTATCACAGAGATCAGCAGAAAAATTCTAACTGACTTTACAAAAGGAAAGTGACAGAAGCAATGCAGCATTAAACATCTGACCTGCTTAGTGGATGGGGGAAGAAGGGTTGTGGATGTTGTCTACCTGTACTTTAGTACAGCTGTTGATACCATTTCACAACATTCTCCAGGAGAAACCAGATGGCTGCATTCTTTACTGTGTGAAAAACTGGCTGGATGGCTGAGCTCAGAGAATGGTGGTGAATGGAGTTATATACAGGTCGTGATGGGTCACCAGTGGGCATTCCTCAGGGCTTGGAACCAGGGCCATTAATATCTTAATGACAGCTGAGGGGACTGAGTTCACCCTCAGTGAGTTTGCTGATGATACCAAGTGGAGCAGAAGTGTTGATCTGATGGAGGGCAGGGAGGCACTGCAGAAGGATCTGGAAGAGCTGGATTGATGGGCCAAGGCTGAGTGTATGAATTTCAACAAGGCCAAGTGCTGGGTCCCACCCTTGGGTTACAACAATCCCAGGCAGTACCGATCCCAGTCTGGGGGCAGAGTAATACAGGCATTACAATACAGATCAGTACAGATTAATTTATTTTTTTAATAATAAAAAATACATAAATAGTACATATAATAGATGTATAAATGCAGACATGTAAGTGCAAGTATTCTCTCTTTCACCATTAGCTAATGGCAATTCAAAATCAAGGATTTTAGTGGTTGAAAACTATCTAAAAATGAAACTAGGAAGTATGGAGAGAGATAAATCATACTGGATTTTGCAATGTATCATTTGTCATACTCCATTTATGCTGAATATGTCACTCACTTCGAAGTTGTATACACTGGTGGACAATAAATAAGCTATGGTGTGAATATAGATGAACTGTGTATAACATTTTCCCTGTGACCCAGTTCTTTAGCTACTCTGTGACTGGTAAGATACAGAAAAATAAACGGTTTTTATATCTCCTCCTTAAAATATGCAGGAGTGGTGATGGATTTACAAATCTGTCACATTGTGCCTCTTGATCGTGGTCCAAGAATCTCATATCCAGACACTCTATGTCAATATAAACATGGACAAATGCTAAACAAGAGGTACAAAAAGAGACGCTTGATACAAATTTAGCAGCACTTTTCAAAAGCTAAAAGAACATCATATATACTGTGAAAATTAGCTTGATTAGACACAATCTGACAAATCAGGGAAAAAAACTGTATGGATACATGTACTATTGGTGTTTTCAAGACTTACTTTTCACTTCTTACTCTTCAAACCTTAGGATCTCCACTACAAATATGTGGACCATGACAAGGTGGGAAATGATCCATTGAATTCTGCTTGTATTAAAAGTTTCAAAAGAAACATAAGGAAAGCAAGCTGTGGCTGTTGCAGTGGTGGGAAAACAGGAGCTTGGAGAAGACTTCCTTCTAGCACCACAGAAATGGACAATTGGTTCTGCCACCACACTTGTGAAAGGGGACAGTGGTGTGTGTGTGTGGGGGGGGTGGAATTAGGAAAACCAAAGCCAGCTGCATCTGCCTTTAAAGATGTCAAAAGATGGTAAAAATGCACAGCCCAAAGTCTTTTTTCTAAGGGAAGAGAGGCTATCCCGAGCTATACACTATTTCCTGTACTTCACAAACATGGGGCAGCATCTATTTGCGGAGCTGTCAGGACAATCATTACAAGCTCTTGTCTTGGTGGCCATCCAACATTTGCCTTTATTTCCAATCACTATATACCACAGTAGAATCTCTGTTCATGCATCAGTTTTGCCACAAGCTACCCTGACTTTGTTTTTTTACAGTTTCAGCAGCAGTGCAACCTTTGCTGAGATAACCTAGCAGTGCACTCCACTCTCCTGACTGATGACCCATTTTATTTAGTGGAAAGTGGGGGGATGGATAGACTTTGCTGCTCTACAGTTCCTATTTCATTCTCAAGCTTATCTTACCACAGCACAGTCNCTCAAGCATATCTTACCACAGCACAGTCACTCTGAGGGATAATGCTACTCTAAATTACAGAGGAAATTGAAGAAAGAATTACTGTGCTTAATGGAAAAGAGCATGTAATTTGCTCTTATAACAAACATTTTACTTATCTTTAGGAGTAACTGATAACTTTCTAATGCTTATTGCTGTATAAAGTTATTTTGTGAAGTTGGACTTTTTCCAATGCACTTTCCTTAACATATGATGTTGCTTCTGTCAAACAGAGCAAAATGAACACTTAGAATTGCAAACGAGTACTCCCTTCTCTTTTACTGTGGGAGTGTCAAAAAGAAAAAAAAAAGAAAGCAAAACCTCCCTAAGTTTTAAGTATTTAAAAACACGCTAAAGTAAGGACACTATGCCCAGAAATAGCTTTATCAATAACCAATTTTACAATCATCAGAAAATTTGAAACTGGAAAAATAAGTCAATACAAAACAATATCAAGTCCCAGTTTTGTTCTCCTAACACAGGAAAGAATCCTACTTGAAATTTTAAGAAATTTTACCTCTAAATATTGCAGGATTCGGACCAGATGTATTAACCTACAAACTGACAGAGCTAGCCATTTCTTGAAATGAGGTTGCTAATGCTATGTCACTATTCTTTGTGTGAAGACCAGTATCTAATTCCTCACTTTTCTCTCCTTTTTTGTCCTGGAGCTGTAAGTCTGCCTGGGGAGCACTGAGACTATTTTTATACACAGTATATACATCATCATGCTAGTTCAATTCAATCTGTCAGGACTCTATGCTTGCCACTACTGAGATTCGCCTCAATTTTGACATACAAAATGCAGCAAAAGGATACATCCAAACCCCTTTGTTCCTAATGAAGCTTAAGCTATAAAGCCCCCTTCAAGCAGACAAAAGCAATAAAATTGAAGTTTTTTTGACACTGGCCATCTCATGTGACCAAATCGAGATGACTAATCTGAGCTCTGTTCAAACAGGTCAAACGACACAGCATGATGATGTTTTGTTATTCCCTGCAACCTCTTCTATGTAATAGCTTCTAATTCAGATGCTGTTTGTAAAGACAGTTAGGAACTCACAAGTTCAGCACCATTAATAACTGCAAAAAGATTTTTGTAGTTCAGGGCATCTGAACAGTACCCATAAATAGTAACTGCCAGTACACTATAGAGTAGATTAAGGTATGTGTAGGAATTTCTCAAAAGTTTGAATTAAAATTTTGAAGTAAGTGAAGGGAAGAAGGAATTCACATAAAGTGAAGGAGGTCCAAAAGAAACTATTAAGATTAACTAGTACATAGGAGAACTTTGTGTGGACAGTACATATTCAAGAAGGTAGCTCTCAGTTTTTTCCACAAAAATTCTCTGCTACCTCAGAACTACTTTCAGAGTCATGCAAGTTAGGAAATTTTCTGTAATCTTGCAAGGCTGCACAGGGCAAGAAATTAATGCTCTTCCTGATTTGATTAATTTCTATCTTACAGTGTTTCTTGTGTTTTTAACAGATGCTATGGAAGACACCTTGCACTGGATGTTAGTGACCTGTTGATTCACCAACACCTTTTCTACCACGATATTGGCAGTGGTGAGAACTAAGTAATCAGTAAAAATGTGTGGGTTACAAAGTAAGGTAAGAAGGGCAGAAGACAACATTACAAATGCAGAATGTGTGAATCCCCCCATATGTGTAAATACCACCAAGTCTAGTTGATTTATCACAGCATCAGTGAGATTTCATCTAGTGATTCCTACTTAAAAAGGTACCAGAAAGTGCTAAGTAATTAAATACCCAAGAGAGAACCAACTTGTTTGCAAAGCAAAAAAATCAAGGACTATTCTCCATGATCCATGAGCGTAATTATATAGCATTTCTTAATTAATTACCCACTACAAATCCATTCATTTATAGCTCTTGGTGAGTTAAATGACCAACCATTCTCGGGTAAAGGCATTCTGGCTGTCATTACAGACTGCTGCTGCTAAGACACAGCAAATCTTAATTTCTTTTTTATGTAACCAAAAGCTATAAAATATGCACTTTGATTGTACTGCGATGTTAAAATTACTGCATGGTAGCCTGCTTATCTAATTAAAGGCTTTGCTTTTACAAAGGATGAAGTAATAACGGTAATTTTGTATTACATCTGTCAGTCTTCTAAATGGAGAAAATGGTAATAAGGGTTTTCAGACAGGTCTTGCTGCTTTGTGGATATTTGAGACAATTGCATCAGTGCAGTGCAAAGGATTGCTGGGTTTTGTCTCAGGTAGCATTTGTAAAAATTTTTGAGGACTAAGTCAGTTAGTGAAACCTTTGTGTCTAGACATCTCACTCCCATGCTTTCTTTTCAATTCTATATTCCGAGTTACCTCATAGAAATACTTTCATTTTATTTATATTTAAAAAACCAAAACCAAAGAGGCAATGAAATTTGATGACGTTAAGGGTGTTGACAACATCATGAAATTGAAATTAGTATCAAACATACCCTGTTTAACACTGCTGGGGCACATGCATATGTCTGCAATGAATAATGCAGCCCCAGGACAAATATACCCAGCTGTCTCTGGGAAAGCTGGCTCATCAGTAAGGGCCAGAGTATGATAGGTGTGATACAACTGAAGGCAGTACAGAAAGGCAGAGGAGTGCAGCAAGCCAGGCACACCTTGAAGGGCAGCCACCTCTGAGCACAAGTAGGGTCTCCATACTGAGAACAGGCTACCACATCAGGTGTTTGGCTTGGCTAAGCAGGCACTCACAGCTGAGCTTCTATGCACATGAAATGGCAGGAATTTTCACTGCATCTACAGGGACAGCACCAGAAATCAGCTGAAGCCAGAACTGGCAAAGAACACCAAGAAATGCTTATTTCATTGTGTTAGAATAAAGAGAAAAATGGAGGTTCCTTGCTGAACAGGGTGGGAACAACTGTAACGGGTGTGGATAAGGCCAGAACGCTTTATATTCCTAATCTTGGTACTAATACTTCTTGCGATTAGCCCAGTAGTTAGTCCTAGATTCTACTGTCTGCATGATCAAGCAAATGAATGAAAAAATGGCTCAAAGAGTACTGGTTCGTACTCTACCTAAAGGCTGGTAAGAGTTGGACGTGATCAAAGGTCTTCCCTGGAATCTCACCATCTGTTCACCATCTTTTTTATCCAGTTAAATATTTAGAGAAGAAGAAATTTTAAGAAAGCAGGGTATAACTAAGCCACAACTGCAATGCAGAGCTACAGAATCGTTGCCTCAAAATGCATGCAGAAAAAGAAATCTGCTGGCTTGAAGGCTGACAGTCACTAAGCACCATAGGTTTATACAAAGTTTCAGAAACACAGTACACATTTACTGATTTATAAACTGAGGGTGCAACAAAAAAAGGGAGTTCTAAGATCCAAAATTATGGTCTTTGAAAAATCCCCAAAACAGCCACCTTTTTAACTGTTGTACCAGTTGTACTCCCAATACTGATGCCTGTTGTGAACCCTAGGAGATAAGACAAGTCTCTTAAATGAGTGAAGAATGAACTTTTTCACAGTTTTTCTGAGAAAGACCACTAAGTATTTGAAGAAATGGTGAAGTCTTTCCCAGAAAGCTCCCTTAATCATGTAAACACTCTTATTCAAGAAAAACAGGGGGCATCTGCTTTATTTTAAAATCTACCTATAACCAATTTATATTTAAAAAACCAAAACCAAAACCAACAACAATGCACTCCTAGATATATCTAAGTTATATCTAAGTTAGGATTGCACAGAGAGGAGACAGTATTCATCATATAGAGGTTTTTACTGTGTATTTAATAACTGTTATTGCACAAAATACAGGATCGAGTTTTATCGCAACAACTCAGAAGTAAAATGTACCATCATTCAAAATTTGTTTCACTTCTTCTTACAGTTGTAAGCAATTTCATGCTTTATAAATATTCCTCTCTCAGAGAAGAAATATACTACTGATAAAGCAGTATAAAGGCTTAGATCTGCTATCCACACCACATCTGGGTTTCGTTTATCTGCAAGCACTCTCGATGGCACCTAAAGAGCAGAAAAGTTGCAGGTATGCTGTCAGCTATACATCCATCCTGACATAGATTTCTCAACAGTATCTGCATTTGAGGGATGTTCTCTGAGGTATCATAATCCAGTTTTATACAAACAATCTCACTCTCACTTCTCACACAAGTAGCATTTCTTACTAGCTAGTCCAATTTATTATCAGGTCAGCCTCAGTTGCTGTAGTTTTGTTTAGGAAGATGTCAGATAAGCCATGAGTCATAAGAGAAATACTATACAATGCTGTGAAAAAAACCCCAACAAAACAGGATGAAGGAGACAAAAAGAACAAAAATTCTCAATCTCTGTGGATAACTTTTGAAGAATCTTGGAACAGTCCCAGTCCTGATACAAAATGGATCCTGAAATGGTTTTTGTGCACAAAATCTCCCACTCCTGAAGTAATTGTTTTCTGACCTTTTCTTACTCCAAGCAGAAGGCACAGGATGTTTTTAAAAGGTATCTTTGTAGAAAATGAAAGATAGCAGGTATATAAGATTACTTGCTATTCAACTCCATAAATTTTCAGCTATAGGCAGCTCCGTTAGCTGTCCATACTGTACCACTAGTCTACAGTAAAATAATAATCCAATGTCCAGTGTTTGTAGAACTTTCCCCTGAGTTTCCTCTCTAGTTCTTTTACTGTCTACACATAACCATTCAGTTTACAGCCATTCCACATGCTGACATTTCCTTTCTGGGGATCCCAGCTGCCCTATTACTGAGACATTTCTCTCCCACCCTCTCAGAGGTCTTTTTCCCTAAAACAAATGAAAACAGTGAAAAAAAAATTATAATCTGATCCCATCTATTGAAATATTTTACTAACTACACTTCTGGTGAACAATCTATGTACAGCAGAAATGACGTTAGAGAAACAGAAATCACAAACAATGAAGATGCAAATATGCAACTGCTGACACAGAAGGAAAAGCACTGAAATCCTCAGATTGACTGTGCAGTTTTATCATACTAATGCATGATTTACATCAAATAGAGTTGCAAAGACATGACAAAATTATTTTTATCAAATCAGAGCTTAATATAGAGAATTTTCACAGAGAAAGAATAATAAATTAATATAAAAACATACATATTAATTGTATATCTGAAACTTTTACATGTACAGTAGGCAACAAACATGCTGTAACCAGCAACCTTAGTTATCAATATTACATCACTTCAGTTGTTTGCTTTACACATGAAACATGTTCACAGAGGAAATTCAGGGAAACTATTGCAACATGGCATTGAAACATTTTAACACCTGTGTCAAATCTCAGCCAATTATCAGTGCTGCATTCATTGTTTTGACACATTATTTCATGTATGGATATTAGTTTCTCAGTTCCAATCAAGTCTAAAGGCAGGGTATCTTCCTCTAGACCAGGCTCCTCAAAACCCCATTCAATCCGGCCCTGAATGCTTCTAGGGATGGGGCATGCACAACTTCCCTGGCAAACCTGTGCCGATGTCTCATCACCCTCACAGTAGAAGAACCTTTCCTTATATCTAATCTAAACCTACTCTCTTTCAGTTTGAAGCCATTTTCCCCTTGTGCTGTCACTATATGCTCTTATAAAGGGTCTCCACCTTTCTTGCAGCTCCCTTCACGTACTGGAAGGCCACAACTAGGTCAACCCAAAGCCTTCTCTTCTCCAGGTGGAACAATCCCAATTCTTTCAGCCTTTCCTCATAGCAGAGGCGCTCCATCCCTCTGATCACCTTAGTGGCAGTCCTTCAACTGCTCAATATCCTTCCTGTGTTGGGGACCCCAGAGCTGGATAGCACTTCAGGTGGGGTCTTGCCCTTGGTGAAGCCGTGCTGGATGTCTCAAATCACCTCCTGATCCCCCCTCTGTGTTAGCACAGCTTCTAGGAGAATCTGTTCCATGATCTTCCCAGGCACAGAGGGGAGGCTCACAGGGTCTCATTTCTACCCTTTTTGAAGATGGGTACAATGTTTCACTTTTTCCAGTTCCCTGAGATTTTGCCTGGCTGCTACAACTTTTCAAATATCAGGGAAAGCAGCTTGGCAACTGCATCAGTGACTTTCCTCAGGACACTGGGATGCAGCTCATCAAGTCTCATAGACTATGTATACTCAGGTTCATCAGGTGATTGTGAACCTGATATTTACTTACAGTTGGGAGTACTTAGACCCCCAGTCCTATCCTGATGTCCATCCTCTCGAGAGGTGTGGGAAGATAGGTTGCCATTGAAGACTGAGGCAAAAAAAAAAAATGTTGAATAACTCAGTCTTCTCCTTATCTATAGTTACTGATTTTCCAGCATTGTTTATGGGGGGCATAGGAGGTGGTGTGTGTGTATGTGTGTGTGTGTGTGTGTTTGTGTGTGTGACCTTCTTTGACCTATCTAAAATGCAAAAGGATAGATGAAACTGCAATGTAAGCATGGAGCTGTGCAGCTCCTATTTAACAGCATAAAAAATACCAGTCCAGGTGGTTTGAACACAAGGAAGGAGGGCCTCAGAGAGTGTAGAAAATGACAGCTGGTGTTTTTTAGGTAGGGAGGCAATACAAGCAAAATCTCTGCTAGATTAAGAGATTATGTGCAGTTATCTAGACTCTGAGATCTACATTTCAGCTAAACTGGACGGGCAGGAGAATTTTAAGTATTTTCATTTCAAAGAGAATCTTTTTGGGGTGAATGGTACCTCTCTTTTTAAATTGAAGGTCTATACTCCAACTCATCCACCTTTGTAACAGGCATCAAAATGCCCTGGGTAGTTAGGAAGGACTGGCTCGAATTCAGCTAGAGAAAGACAGCAATAGCTCCAAGCAGCCTAACCTGAGACCTGCAGCACCAAGGACATGAGCCAGTCACACCTGCCCAGAGAAAAATGCATTGCTCATACTTTCAGGAGCTAACACAACACTTCCAACAGTATAGGAGAACTGCAGAGCTGAATCTTTCACGTGCTCCACATTCCCATTTTCATTTGTGACTGAGTTACGGTTTCCAGAGAGGCACCAGGGGAATTAAAATAATTCTATTAAATAGAAAATAAATGGGAAAGGTATGTCTTGACAGAGAGTCAGGAATAAGGCATTTTATTATTCAAAAAATCCCTAGGTCTCTAGGATCAGAATCTACCAGCCACAGAGATCAGGATCTTTTTGTGCTATTACAGTAGCCACATACAACAGAGTGCATGTTGGAGAAATGGTAATTATTTAATTTTTTAAACTTGGATCTAAAAGGAATAAATACCATGTTAAAATGCTTTATAATGCTCTTAACAGAACTCTTTCCCTCTCCGAGTAACCACTTTAATCAAATTTCAAATTTCTATTTTTCCTCAGACTCGCACCATTTTTTTTTTTTTCCTGAGCAGTATCTAATATTATCTAATATTATATCCCAAGCAAATATTCAATATTATGGATGGATTCGACTTTGTTTCTGCTTCAGATTAATGTCCATGTGCACCGGCTAGCTGAATAAGAGCAAGAAAATATGTCCATCATTATAACAATGTCTCTCTGCAGTACTAAGGTTAGTGCTTCTGCATATCAAAGCAATTCCTGTAGCTGCACCAGAAGTATATTCAAATAAACCACTACATAAAACATTTTTCCTACTGAGCATTAAATAAAATTTATTTAGCTTTTTTTCTGCTATACAAATATTTTGTTATGTTTCTTCTCATGGTGGAAGCATCTTTCTGGCAATAAGAAAAAAATTCTCAAGACCATGAACTGGAAGAGCATTTCAACATCTGCAGTCTTACCTTCATCTAAGCACTTGGCAATGGTTTTAGCAATGCATTTTAATTGATTTCAGAGACTTCCTGCAAGAGGAGTAACTATGCATGTAGTGGATGGAAAGTCTGAAGACCAAAGAAACAAGTGTCATCTTTTGAAGGGACATAAACTGGAACAAACTAAGTTGTGCAAGAGTTGTACAAGCAAAGGATTTCTCTGCTGTCAGTTCAAACCACAAGGGGAAGGTACCCCAATTAGTTAGTGAGTTGAGATCTTTTTTTTTTCTTTAATTCATGTTAGATTTTGCACTAAGTATAATGACCCAACATTCCCTCTCTGATGGTATTTATTTGGTATTTTACGATGGCAAGTCCCTGATTGAGTCCCTGCTTTGAAGTAGGTTAGAAGGGCTTCTGAGCCTGTCATTATTCCTCAGATCTTTTCCTTATCCTTGGTGGGTTTTGGCATTTATTGTGATGAGCAGTTAACTAGCAGGCTAACATACAACAGCTGCTTACTAGAATATACATGCTTCCTCGCAAATAAAGCACAGCACGCAGCTTGCAAGTAGAACTGAAAAAAAGCACACCCAGAGTTATTAGACCTTAAAACCTTCCCCACATTTTTCTTCATTACATACTCGAAACCTCACAACTCTACCATAGTTTTCAGAGTATTTTCAATCCCAGAGTGTGCTAGCAAGAAAATTGAGATCATACCCATGTCCCAAAATAACTGACTACTAGTCCATTGAATAGCTCTGAAGCATCACCTATATAACTAGCCTTATCATCACTTTTCATGCACAAAGCACCTGCAAACTCTCGGGCAGTTTGCAAGCCCATAAGGTTTCAGCTGTGAAAATAAACATTGTGGTCCCACTTTGCTACACTGATACAAAAAATTGAGAGGAAATCAAGGAATAAACACTCCGTTCACTTACTGACAGGTAAAAATATACTTTTGTAACAAAAGGAAGCAGTGCCTCCTCCCATCACATCTACTAACACCACAGTTTTCTCATACTAGCATTCTGTTCCAATTCTGAAGCGTCTAAGGACATTTTATTACTCAAAGCTGAATAGCTTCAGTTTAATTTATAAATACTAAGGTTAAAACTTGTTCGTGTGTTTCGGCAACTAAATGTACTGTTGGATTAATTATCCTAAATCATATTAGCTTTAATGAGAATTAATTGTCCAGCTATTATAAGTCTAGAAAATGCTGGCTCTCTTACCAATTAACTCAGCAAGGGTCAGTTCTATCAACAAGTAAGAATGTAAGGTCTATGTGAAAAAATGCAAAAGTGAACAATATATTTTGAATTCTGCAGTGTAAACAGAAGATTAGAATATGCTTCCAGCTCATACCAATCTGTTTGCATAGCAGAGAAACCTTGGATCTATATACAATATTGCTGAATAAAAAAAAAACACAGAAAGTCAAGTCATTAGCAAGTGATTTCTATTTATGAAACTGGCACAGAGGCAACATCTCTTTAAAACCAGTGCCCTTGTTCTGTAATGGTTGAATTAAGTTATTGATACAATTGTACATTAATACATCATGCAAAAGAAATTCATGTCACAAATAGCCATGAAATGATACTACACTACGTTACTCTATTTCTAACAAAGCCCAGGCAAAACCCTGCACTGAATAATAGTATTTTTGACAGAGTAGAACATACAGCCCAGAGATATCATTAAACAAAATCCATTAGAAATAGCACTTTGTTATTATTTAATTGAAAATTTATATAAATTGTCAGATAAACTGGTTTTTTTGGTTTTTTTCTGGGGCCATAAATTCCTGGACTAGTAACAGCTGAAGTTTGTTTATAAGATGCTATGTCACTTGGTGTTCACAGCAACAGCCCTGGAGTTAGAAGACTAATTCCCTAAACATGGCTAACTTTGTTTTAAAGCAGGGTAGTGGACTGCTTTGCAGCAGACCAGGAGCATCATTACTTTTAGCTCCACCTACACAATTCATCTTGATACAAGCTGGTGACTTATAGATCAATCTCTGTTAACCTCATTACCAGCACTGAGTTATTTAAGCACCTTGAGACAGATCATTTAATTACCTCAATAACTCATATAATAACATATTGACGGATCATTTGTCATCATAGGTTACATTGATTGGTTTGTTTTATGTCTACTTCAGAGAACACAAAATCATTCCTCAACACAGCTTTCCTGAAGCAATTTCTTCAAATGTGTATGCTTCAATTTAATGTACATGGAACAATTTTGTATGTAATGGAACAATTTTCCTTGTTTTTTCCTGTACATACTATAAATTAATATTGCTTCTGTAGCAGTGTAAGCATTAAAACGTTTGTTTTTTCCTGAAGTACAAAATCAGAAACATAATTCAAATTTGTTCCTACCACTATTTGAAAAAGAGAAATAACTATGGTCACATTTTATACAGAATGTACTCTGCTTACAGAGACCCACTGTGACTGCTGATGACATAAAAGCTGAGACAGACAAGTCTTTGTTTGTTTCTTTATAGTATAGACTTTTAGTCTTAAAAAATATTTTCTTTATATCAAACAGATTCTATCTTCAATAAATTTTCAGTCCTTGTTCTTACCTTATAAAAATTTTCTGACTTGGATAACAGGGATGCTGAATTCAGAGCCCTAAAGAGGTTTTAAATTCTGCTTTGTTTTCTGCAGGAAGTATCTGCTTTCTCATAGCTCTCTAGCACAGCTCTGAACAGAGCACTTTAACCAATTGCAGAATGCTTTCAAGCTGTGGTGCCTATTTGGCACTGTCCTGAGAGAGTGATTTGACAGTCTGCTATTTCTCAGCTTAGCTACTGCAATTCAGTATTTCCAAGGCTCAGAGGAACTTCCACAAGCTCCAGTTATACATAATACAGCTCATCAGCTCCCCACCAGGAACACAAGTCTGTTCTCTCTCTTCTGCTAAAGTTTTGAACTACCTTGAAGATGAAATCATTGTCTTGTAATGGAAGCACCACATCTCCCTCACAACTTTACTCCGTGGTTTCATTGGAGTCATACATGTCACAAGGAAACAGGTTATCTGAAAAAGCATATGGAGTCCAGTAAGCTTGACAGCTCTTGCTCCAGAGCTCTACACATTGCAGAACCAGAATGTGGCCCATTGATACTGAGAATTAATCCACCAGGCCTGAATCTCATGTGGTGTCTCCTATGCAGTGCAGTGCAATGCTGCTCACACAGATACAAAGCAGAGAGGGTCTGTGGGCATTGGGAGTCTTTGAAGCAAAGACTGTCCAAGGACGCATGCTCCATACCTTCAAAACAGTGAGCAAGTAGGAGCAGATAACCAGAACTCAATTGTAGGCTTTGAGTAGCCTTATTTTATCAACAAGTTACCATGGTCTTAAGCAAATTACTACTAAAAATACATCTTGTTCACAGGTAGTCTTAGAACCATAGATTTGATTAGATTGGAAAAGACCTCAAATATCACCATCAAGTCTGAACCAGTTAACCCGGCCCTGCCAAGTCCACCACTAAATCATGCCTCTAAGTGCCACATCCACATGATTTTTGAACACTTCTGGGGATGGTGATTCAATCCAGGCAGACTTTTTCAATGTCTGATCATCCTTTCTGTGAAAAGGTTTTCCATAATATCCAGTACAAACCTCTTCTTGTGCAACTCGAGGCTGTTTCCTCTTGTCTTGTTGCTGGTTGCCTGGGAGAAGGGGCTGACCCTCACCTCATCACACCCTCCTTTCAGGTGGTTGTAGAGAGCACTAAGATTTCTCCTGAGCCTCCTTTTCTACAAGCTAAATACCCCCAGCTCCCTCAGCCCCTCCTCACAGGACTTAGGCTCCAGACCCTGCACCAGTTTCATTGCCTTTCTTTTCCTTGAATTACTCAGAATAAATAACATGGGATAGCTGTGTGTAGCACACAGCATATGTCTATATAGACATGCAACTTCAACATTATCATTTGTGCCATGAAAAAAGTTTACTTGCTTTTAAATAGACGTTTTTACCTGATCATTAATAAATCATTTGTGTTTTAAACTTATTGTGTGGTTTTGTTATAAGCATTCAAGGAGGTGGAATTTGAAAGAAGTATTTCACACAAGAGTTAAGATACATATACATTTTTCCAAAATAAGGAATCCTTCCAAAATACATTAAAAAAAAAAAAAAAAAGAAAGAAAAAAGGAAAATAAAATTCCCCTATTATTTTAGAACTACAGGAAAATTTGCATTATCCTGCTAGAATCATTACCAGAGAAGTACACTGAGTTCCTGTCAGTAAATATAATGTATTTATGAGCAGGTTGTTTTTCCACTGTTGTACCCCAGCATTGTTCTAGGCCATTTAATAAGCTTCCTGAGCCATTCAAAAATAGTCAGAAAAAATGTCAGAGCATTTTATTTCAATAAATTAGCTGAAAACAACAACAAAAATATAGGCTAAAAACACAACCAATTGACGAAAAACTGCAATAGTATTCCTTTCAAGAAATAATGGAACTCTTTGCCACCACAAAGCATAGGATCTCAATATATTCCTGTACGTATCCTTTTCTACATTTTGCCCTCCAGATTAATGTTATTTTTGGCTTAAGAGACTGGTTCCTTTTATGCTGGTTTATCTCGAGTTATAGTTTAAAATAAAAATTAAAAAAATAATATATTGCCTTGAAATCCTCTATATTAATATAGAACTTTATCTAAGTGTTTCAGAAGAAACACACCAAAAGTGGGTAGACCTGAAAAAATGTAATATTGTAAGCAATCCTTCTATCACAGATATATTTAGACATGGGTTATCACTGACTTTATGATATGTACAAATGCCAAAGAAAAAATGAACAAAGTAGTCACAACTGCCACAAGTTAAAAGAAAAAAACCAACTATCACCTTTTAGAGTAAACAATATAGCAAAGAGTAAATAATATAGTACATGTTCACCTTCCACATGCTCAAATACTGTATACCTTTGAGAAAATTTACTTCAAATACAGGAATTACTGATCTATCTTGAATGTATGAAGCAAAAAATACCAGAATGACTGACATGATTATGTCTAAGTTCAGTAAAGAAGTAAGGATTATTACATAACTTAATATGCCAGCTGTACCACTATTATCATCTGATTGGTGAGTTTGCTCATAGAATATGTCAGGAGAAATACAAACACGCAGCACGTAACTGGCCTATGCAGTGCATGAGAATATTCTGTGCTGATCACAAGAAGCTTTTCTGGGATCAGATTTATCTCTCAATTTGTACAAATGAACAGAAATTAAAAGCAAACTCTAGTGGAAGATGCTGGATCACAAGCGAGATTGTCACCTCTGTGATTCTCTGCATTAGAGACGAATTTGACCAGGCCACAGGAGAAGCTGGTACTGACAGCTCTTGGACAGCACCACCCTAAACTGCCAGGCTCTTCATTTGCCTTGGGGGAAAAGCTGCCATCCCAAATCTGTCCCCACACTACATAATGTGGAATGCCCTAGTGAACCTAGCTCTTCCCCAAATTCTTCTTCCCTTCCTGTCTGGAACTTCCCAGGTGTTTTGCTTAGGACACATAACTTTATCAAATGTCATGGTCCTGGGTGTATTATCACCCTGTCCCCTGTCCTCCAAGACTGTTTCTGGGGACTAGAGCAAATGCCCCACCATCCTCCCTCTAAGCAGGCAGGGTCACCATGCACAGGCTCAAGGACAGGAGACCCCAGGTCTCTGCTACCTCAACAGAGCAAGAACAGAACGTCTTCACACTGGTTTCCTCAAGAAGCAGGTGCCACCAGATCCTAAAAAGGGAGGACAGTTTTTACACTAACTTCCTGCCATTTGAAAGCCAATGTAAGATTTACATTCTTAATGTAAGATTTACATTCAAGTACAGAGGTCACTGCCTGTCAAAGCATCTCATTTACACTGTTGTCACTGCAGCTTGATGTGTAAGCCTGTAACAATGCAGGCACAAGTGAACCAACTGTTAACTTCTCATTAGCTGTGTATTAATGTGGAAAAACTCCCACATTTACCAGAAATCCAGACATGTGAACATACAAAACAAGTAGTTTATGGAAGTTGTTCTTTTTTGATCAGAAGATGGTTTCAATACTGAGTAAGTGGATCTAAAATGATGTAAAGTTAAGGTGCTGTTGCCTGGATACATTTTTTTCCTATTTCATTCCCAAGCAACTTTATAAAAAATCTAGGTTAGCTTTGTTCTAGTTGTCCAGCTGAAAAGTAGAAATTCCTTAACATTCAGAGAAGTAATGCAGCAGTTGTCACAACTTGAAGACATGTATTCTTTGATTTGATATATATGTATAAAATTTTATATTAAATATTTAAAATTTATAATAGTATGTAACCATCATTAATGTATCTTTAAATTGTATTTCTGATTAATTATTTGCAGTCTAAAATTATTTCTGAAATATTGTCTCTATATTTATTGCTAAAGTACTGTCTATGTAACTGTATTTTAGAGACATAAAAACATAAACTAAACCACATGCATAAAATTGTTTTAAAGATAAGGAGGGTTTTATAGAAGCATTTAAAAATACAATAAATGGCACAATTAGACTTTCTAAGTAATTTTAATTTAGATCTTAATATGCTCTCTGCATATATCACCTAAGTATATAAACTACTATTTTTGAACTAGTCGCAGTTTCATTATTATTTTCTCATTCACTATACAGAATGGGTGGCATTAATTTAAAAAAACCCATAGGTTTTACTTTGTTTCAGTTCTACTGTGCCAATTGTACAGAACTGTCTTATAACAAAACCATAACCTGCATAAAAATTAAATTCTTCATAACATCATTTTCCACCATGTTATTTATTACCTGAGAGCTAAAAAACCATGTTTGAATTTATTTTGAAAAATCTCTTCAGAAAACCCTATTTTTTTTTACTGTTTGCTAAATACATTTCTGATACTCTTTTAATCTGGTATTTATAGACTGACAAGCATACATGATCATCAACACCTTTGCTCTTATATGCAAAGATTAAACCCTGCTCACAGAATTTTTTTTTTTTTTGCAGTACAGTAGCGACACGGGCTTCAGAGTTTCACTCAGACATTTCTGACTGCATTGCTGAATACTGGTGCTCAAGAGAACATCACTCTTCTAAATATTGTCTTGGTGAGCCCCACATGTCCTCAGGGAAAACACGCCTTCACAAAATGTGTTGTATTTTAATTCTGAAATACTTCAAGGTAGGTATCACACGACATCTCAATTATTCCAACTGTCTGCAGTGAGAGTTATGCAGAAAAAGATCAGTACAACTCAGATGGGGTCAAAAAAACATGTGCATCTTCCAAGTAAGCTTAAAAAAAACAAGTCTATTTACTTGCTTTATGAATTCACTAATGCCAAGTACAAAGGATGATTAAGAGCAGAAAACAGAGAAACAGAAAAAAAGAAAAAGGAAAAATAAGAAAAAGGAAGGGAGGAAATAATGTAAAGTAAGAAAATGTGACAAGAAAACTGAAAATAGAAAGAAATAAAAAGAATAATCCACAAAACATACCCTGTTTTATAGACCTTGCCTGCACAACAGTGTCTTTATCTACTGTTTGATGGAACAAGCACAGCAGTGACAACTAATTTCCTGAATTGCAGCTTGCGGCTAATTTGTTGCATGACCTAGAAAAACTAGTCTTTAATGAAGTCATAAGTAATTTTACCATGCACAGTAACATTTCATCCAGTCACATGCAGTATACGTCCAGCCACACAGCGACAGACCTTGTACTGCACCCCCAAGAGTGAAGGTTGTCATGGCTACTGCTACTTCAAAAGTCTTGACTTCTTATGACTAACATCTTATGTTTAAAAATAGTATTATGACAAAATATAAGAGATAAAAAATACATCTTTGGGCATGGTGCTATGAAAACACAGTAAAAATATGGCTCTTTTTTTAATCTAAACCATTTACTGTCATACAATATGAAAGAAAAAAAATTACTTGGGTTGTTTTTCCATACATTTAACAAAAGCACTCCTTAATGTCCTTAAAAAGACATAATTTCTAAAATCATGATAGAATACAGGGCAATTAATGTCTTTTTTTATAAAACACCCTCCAAACCAAAAATGATCACAATTAAAATCGTTGGTACTGAATGATCTGGTTGTGGTTAAAAATTTGTTACACATACAAGCACATCTAATTGATTTATTTTTAATGCCATGCTGAGACTTTGAGTTTGTAAGAATTTTGCTTAATTAAGAGCCACAAAATCACAACTAAAATAAAGCTAAAGAAAAAAACTTTAAAAAATGGGAAAAAAGGGGAGGGAGGGGGAAAAATATTTTTCCACGACTCTGTTTCTTTCACTTCCTAGAATGGGAGTATTTTATTCTATTTTTGGCATGAGGATTCAGCTCTGCTTACGCAAGATGAGTCATGGGGATGTCTCCCTGATGGAACTGCCAATTTTGGAGCCCTCATTACCTTTTAATGGAACACGTAAAAGCTTGCTACTCACTACAGCATTGAGGTACATTACTCTATCCTAGGTCTCGACCCTAATTTACCTTCAACTCTTTTCAATGCACATTTCTTCCTCTTAAAGATATTATTAGGACATCCACAGTCAGTAAAAAGAGGGTTTAGAATCTGAGAGTTCAATTCTGTGAGACTCTATCTCCTGTGATATCAATTTAACTTGTCCTATTTTTGCATCAGTTGAACTCTGATGGAGTCTGAGCTGGAGAGAACCTAAACCCTTTTTTTTGGTTAGGCTGGCTACTATTTATACTATTTTATTCTTGTTCTTTGCTGACACTTTCCCCTGCCTTACCTGCTGAAGATATGTTCTGCAGAACAATGAGTAAGAGCTGTGCAGAAGCATTTTTGCGAGTTTTGAGGGGCTGTCTTTGAAGATTAAAGCAAAGGTCAAGACCTTCCTTCTCTTCTTCCTGGTCCGCAGGACTTTCCAAACCAACATCAAAAGTACTATCTAGCTGCAAGAAGAATCTGTTCACCATATGTGGCTGCAGTATTTATAGCATTTAATGGGATTTCAAACTAATTGAGTTACAATTATTTAATAAACCAAAACCAAAACAAGCCTTTCTTAAAAGAGAAAACGTCCCAGAAACATTGTGGATCTGTGACTATACATATACACAATTTATAAAAGTTTATAGAAACAATTATTACTTAAAGGATGTACAGCACAAAACTACTAGTCTTTGAAATATATTAGGATATTATGGCTGCTAGACATCTGCAGTAACCATTATCTTTGTTAGAGAGATATTAAACATTGAAATGCAGAAAGACAGAGAGATAATACTCAAAAAAAAAAAAAAGAAGATGGACATTTTGAGATGAAAACAAATCACTTGGGGTCAAGATTTTGTTAAATTTGGTAAAATTGCATGTTGGAATTCACAGGAAGGTCTACCAGAACCATCTAACTTCAGCATTAAAAGGCTGAAAAGCAAGCTACACTTCTGAATATGATTAATTATATGATTAATGGAATTATTAACCTAATAATGTTTTTTAAAAAATGTTTGGATTATCTGCTTTTTAAAGTTTTGGAGGCTTGAAACAATTCCATCCAAAAGTTATGTTTCCTTTCTTGTTCTGTTTTCCTTTGGTTTAGAGGACCACTTCCCAAAGCATAGAAAAAGAGACATGCTAAATAAAAGTGCAGCAAAGCTCTATTTCTTCATTGGTTTAAGACTCTTGGCATCTCATATCTCAATAAATTTTAATACTTACACATTTTAATTTCTGATCAGGATGTTGCACTTACCGACTGTATCAAAAGGGCAGCCCGTTCAGCATGCATCTAGCTTCAGACTGATCAGCTTTAATAAAAGCTAGCCTTGTAAATACTCCCGATAAAAACAGCAAGCAAGAATCCTAAGAGCTAGCTTCACTGAGCTAGCTGCCACTCCTGAATTTGCACGAAGGCAAAGGGTACAAGGCAAAGCTGATGTTGAGGCTCTAATGGTCTTCACAGCTTCAACAGCACTGTGCCAGGTTCATTCATTATCTTAAGTGATAATTTGGTATTTGCTCCTCACATCAGTGCAAAATACCTTTAGATACTATTGAAAGACTGTAAGAATTGAGTTAAAGCATTACTTTGTAAGAATATAGAGCACAGGAAGTGAGTGATTGATCACAGGAGGAAGAGGACAGAAGAGAAAATGGGTCCAGACACCCCATAGGAATACTGAGATACGTAACTCAGGCCTCCAAATACTGAATTTGCCTTTACTGCAGTTACCCTTGGCAACTGCAGTGTGACTATGCAGCTCCATCTGGTCCTAGTGAGAGTAACTGCATTGCAATGCCCCATCAGACTGTCTGGCTTGCGTGCTGCTGCAAAGCACAATCCGAGTTACCAGCTCCCAAATGTCCTACTGCAGCAGTAAAATCTTAGCTGCTTTTTAAATCTGCTAAGAACATATCAACATAGAGATACTGTCATTGTCAAGATACTACCAGAATATGAACAAGGCATCCAAAACCAAACCCACATCTTCGGGACACATAAACTAACCCAGATACCCACCATGTAAAAGATGAGTTTGCATCCTAAGTAGCTGTGACTGTCCTGACAAAGAGATATCAAAATAGGTTTTCTTTACCAGATATAATTAATCTAGACAAAAATGTGCCAGATCATACTGGCCATTTTTGGTGGTAAAGCTGTGGGCAGATCTGCATTACTCCATGAAATATACATTTTCTTGCTATATACACAACTACATAATCTTCAATTAAAAAAATGTCAAGAATTCAACTTAGGCAAACTGTCTCAGAAAGAGATCATTTTGGCTATGGTCCCCTTCCTCAATAAAGGAAAAATCCCACCATAAAGCAAAATCGTGCAGCAGCTGGAACTCAGGGCCAGGAGAAGAAACTAGCAAGATGCAGCCTAGGCAAAGTGCTGTCCTCTTCATTTAAATCCAGAGTCAGCTATAAGGCTGCTGCTCAGCTCAGTTTTCAAATAGTCAGCCATTTGAAATACATCTTTAAACATGTCCATCTAGGTAAGCCATCTGCAGTCTGCAAGTATAGGGCACTGTGCTTTGCAGTTGCAGAAAGACCTTGTACTTACACTGGTGTGATAAAGCTCCAAAGGATGTCTTGCTCAAAGGAGATCTAATGTCATCACCTCCTCTCTGAAGGATGAATGACCAAATACCTGTTCCACAGTTATTTCTTCTTAATGGCTCCATATGGAAGTTTGCCATTCATTACAGTAGCCAGACATAATGGAAGCCAGAGCTTGAAGTACAAATGTAATTCATTTACAATATACAATACAACATCACAACAGCAGATATTCTTTTCATATCTACTCGCTTTCATTTAAAAGATCAGACAGAACATGCTTTTCAAATTTCCCATAAATTTTCCTCTATTCAGGAGTAACACACTCAAAATACAGTACAATTCAGGAAAAATAAACAATCTAAGGACACAAGGTATAATGGCAAGATGTGAAAAAGCACCACTTACTACTCCTTAATGTTTTTCAGAAGATAGGTATTTTAATTTTTCCTTGAAAAGAAACTGATTAAGTTTTTCTGCTAAAAACAGATCCAAAAGAAACAGAATACTTATCAAGATTCCCTGTCTGCATAACATTATCTTTATACCATGCTCTCCTGTGATATTCCACGTGATAAATTATTCAACTGATGTATTTTGGAATATTTGGTCTCTTTAAAAAACAAGCAAAATTTTTTTGCCTGGTAACAGGTGCTGATACTGAAGAAAGAAACCTAGACACAGTCTTTAATTACACAGCACTATGTCTTCATCATAAGGCAATCCCTACAATCATAGTCTGTCATTGCCATCCTCAAGTGGCACAATCTGTAAGAGTGGACATTCCTCATGTTCAGTTTCAAAGAGACTGATTTCTTAATGAGTTTTCAGTGACACCTATTAGTTAATTTCAAACTCACTGATCCAGTTCATGATCATAAAGGAAAAAACAGAGAAAAGAGAGTGGTCCTTCTGTTACTTGTTGAACTGTTATCTTTAGAAAGTTTTAAAGTAGGAACCAGCTTTTTAAGTTGTAAACATTACAAAGAATCATTCAAGTTGGACATATTTTATTGCCTCTGTTTGTTATGGATGATATATGACTAATCAAATGTAAGGTCAGTTACTTGCAGATTCTATTTTTTTAAAGCAGGTAGGGAGATAACAGGATGTCAAGAATCATTCATTATTCTGGTTCTGTCAGAGATATGAAGTTCCACAAAGAACAATTTCCTTCTTGCAAGATAATTCTTAGGACTATATTCACTGGGTGATTTATTGAAATAGTGCAAAAACTATTGCAGAATTTAATTAGAGGCTTGATGTTCTTATACAAGCTGTTCACTTACATGCAACGTCTGTTTATTTGGAAAGGAACAAGTGCATTTGGACATTTTACCAGGGATTTTGACTAATACAGATGTAAGTAGCTGTGAGATAATCACACCTCCACTTGTATTCTTTTATCTGTCCCATTCCTCTGAAAACAGACTTATCAGACCCACAGTGTTCTTTAAATAAAACTTCTGTTAGAGTGATCCTGTCTGGTGCTGTCTATGCAGCTTAACTGAAACAGTGATAAATGTGCAGGTGTCTATGCGATCATGACATCAGTATCAAAATGGAAAAGCCTAATCTTTCAACAAAACCATAAATCAGCAAGAGTACTTTCCTTCCCTCTCTTTCTCCATACACATTCTTTTTAAACTGAAGGTTGAAACCTTATTAGCAACATCAATTTTCCTGTTATGGTCTTCACAAGTTCAGGCATTATCTCTGCCTGCACATCTGTGGCAATGATATACTGTTGCTAAGCAAATCATATTTATTAGGGTTTTCTACATACACAGACATGGATCTCAGCAATGCTGTGCCCAAAATCCTGAGAGAGCTCTGCATGACCCATTTTCCCACTAAAAGCATTTAAAAAATAGTTTTTGATTTTAATCATTTAAAACGCACATCCCATACAAATGATACTTGCACAGGAGAGGAAAGTAAATTGCTTATACTATTGCCTCAGTTTCCTCATCTTCTAAAAGAGATAAAAGTCTTTTAGACACTGTCACAGGAAGCACTATAAGAGAAAAGTGCTCTATGAAAGAGTATTTGTTCAATTAAACCTCCCAGTCTCCTTTGATGCCATTTTCTCCACACTCCACACAGCCCAAGGGAAAGACCATGCCTTCACTCCTCATTTTTAAAAAACAGACTTTAAAAATATGATTGCACATGACCTCTAGAACTTTGCATCCAAAAATATTCACAGAAGCAGTAGAAAATACAGGGAACTCCTTCTTGTAAAGCAAAACGTGAGTGAAGTTAAGACTCGGCAAACCCTATGTTACATGCTTTCCTCTCAGAAAAAGAGGAGAAGCAGTTGCATTCTACTTTTGAGGCCTTGCTACACCAGCATGATGAAAGGGCATAGGAAAAATACATAAATTCCTTGTTTGACTGTTTGACAGACAGGGTACTTTTTGAGTCACAGGATCTGAACAAACTGATGCATCTTCTGTAAACTGATTTTCCTCCTTGTCCTACTGTCCTGCTCCCATACAGCATCAGATGTCTCCATGCTTGACCCGATTGCTCTAAATGAACAGGGTTAACTGTAACTTTTGGAATCCAAAATGCAGAGAATTCTCAAAATATTGGGCCTGCGGGCCAAAGCTTAGAATTAAATACAGGGTTTGATCTGAGAATGTAGAAAAGTTTGTCAAATTTAGATACTAGAAGTAAATATGTAGATTTGTAGTTTAGGTAGAAACATGTTAAGCTAGGTAGAGGAAAGTTCAGAATTCAGTTTAAGATACAGAAAAAACAGAAGTAGCTATAAAGGTAATAAGAAGTTATAGAGTGTAGCATTGTAGGCTATGTATGACTTTCTGATTGGTTAAGAAAGTCCGCACTGTGGCAAAACGTATAAAACAAAATAATTAACTATTGGGTTAAAGACAAAAATAATCTTTGTGGCAATATTTTATTGGTTAACAAATCTTTCAAAGGTCTTGTAACTAGACCTCCTGAACCATGTGTGAAGATGTGAGCAGAACTCTGTCTTCCTGCCTATGCAGAAGATAAAAAAAATAAGTTACACCATATAAAGCAACTCAGAGATCCTGTCTCAAATTCCCAATAGTAACCAGCTGGCCTGGGACACAGTTGATGTTTAAATATTGTTGTGAGGAAGCCAAAACATTACCATTCCTTCTCCCCAACCCAATACGTCTTTTCTTACGGCACTTACTACTAAAACCTGCTTGCTTTATCCCCACAGATGCCAGTAGGCCCTACTGTCCTGGGAAATGAATTGTTTATGATGTTTTGCTGAAAAGGAAAACGTACTGATTCACTCATCTGGAGACCACTTGAAGCTCCAGTAACACCCATATGCACCAGAGTAAGCTCAATTTTCAAGCTACATTTTTCGTTTGTTCTTCCCATGTTTCACCTTCCACCTGCAGCATGGGCTCTGTTCCATTTGCAGCTTTCCAAACCCTCAGAGAATGTTTAAGGGAAGGGAGTACAGAAAAACATTTTCAGTAACTGTGCACATCTATGGTTTGTGTTAGGCTTTTAATGATAACATTAACCCTTAAGACCCTAGTCTAAGTCTTGGTTAGCATTAAATTAACAAAACTATATAGCTGTAAAATAACTTAAGAGATGTTGCGAATGTTGACTCACTGCCCTACTCTCAGTCCCTAGACCAATCTTCCAAATCCAACATGCAGAAACCAGGTAGAAAATCACATCTCACAGCCATGTTCCCAGTCACTCAAAAGATCATTTGCTTGTTTTGTAAGATCTGACTCACAAATGAGGTGTAATATTCCCATTTTGATGACTGAAAGACTGCTAAGAAAAACAGGAGGCACGATGAACATTACTAGTCTTAAGAATTCTCTGATTTTCTGATAGAGTGTTTTAGGTGCTGGTAAGAGAAGTGGTACAATGAATCCACCACAAAAAGAAAGATGACAGTCGTAAGGTGAGTATGAGACCAAATCTTCTTACTGGATGGAAGGCATGAAGCATTGACTGATTTGGATAGATAAAAAATTTTTAACCCCTATTCTTCTGAATTATAAGCAAGGTGCTCAGACACTAAATTGCCTAAAGCTTAGAATTCAGCTGGTTGGTTGTAGAAACAGAACCAAAGTCACTGACAGACTATAGTCCAAAACTAAAGACTGGGTGAGACAAGACTTTAAAAGCCAGTAAAATTTTGCAGGCCTTATGGCCCAGGGTAAGCAGAATAGGACTTTTCAGGATTTAAAGTTTTGAATCTGAGGGACAGATTTCAGCTACATCTGCTTCCAGATCCATCTGTAAGGGCAAATGGCCTTCAAAACAAGTAACATTACCGTATGTCTGTATGTACTGGAGGAAAGAATCTCTCTGAAATTATCAAAATAAGCCTGACATTTTTAAGTAAGAAAAAATCACTGTATTTAGGATACAAAAAAAAAAAAATACAAACTATAGAATACAATTTTAGCTACCTCATGAAGTAAAACTACAACCCCACTGTAAGCATCTCTTAACATTTACATGCATAAATGACATACATTGACATACATAACACTGACTTCATAAAATTTAGTCAAGAAGCCATATTATATAGAGAGTTCAAGATCCTTCCATACACTCAGAGAATAGTAAACCTGTGCAGGAATAAAACTGGCTCATAAGCTAATTATCTGTTATCCCTGATGTGCCCCAAATGAAAAATAGCAGATGGCTCTTTCATTACTGGTCTTGGTGCTCATCAATGCCTAAGCACAAGCTCCTCAGCCAAAGAAAATAAGACTGACCTTACTTGAAGATGTACCCAAATATCAACTGTCAGGCAACTGTGGCTGACTCATCTTCTGACTACAAGAAGCAAAATGATGTGATTTCACCCAAAAGAAGTGATGACTTCTTGTCCAAGACCAGTGCAAATTGCATCCAAACAGACAAGGAAAAATCAAAGGGGAACCAGCCTAGTGATTGAGACAGGCTTTTTTCTGTTATTATTCTTCAATAACAAATCATCCAGAATAACTATTACTTCATGTCTCATTGGATTTGTATTATAAACCATTGCGTATCATCAAATTTCTATGAAATTTTAGATTTTTAGTCAAGCCTTATGCTGAAGCGGGCAGTTTGCTCCTATAAGCAGTTTGAAAGCAGAATTTTTACTATCTGAGAAAGAATTAAAAGCATTTAACCCTTGAAATGAAAAAGGCAACAATTTAAGAAGATTCATTGCTATGAGGCCATGACACTGTATCATCTAGTGGGAAATTCAGACTGAAGAAGTGGTATAACAAGCAGATGAGTGTCAGATACAAGAATGACTAGGTGAGATAGCTTATTTTAAGTAACCCAAAGGTAAGCATAGTCAGAATGACTCATTACTTGCTGAGTGTAAGTACAGACCTATATGCATCCCAGCTAGCAGCTGTTGTCTGCTCAATATAGCAGCTAACAAAATAACGTGAAAGCTTTTAGCAAGACAAAATTTGCTAGTTTGTAGTGAGACGATTTACTGTGGGTTCCAACATTTTTATTCAATTATTTTATATTTGTTGAAACACTGCCATCAGCCAAGCAATAAACTCTGTATCACTTTCTCCACAGAACATTTTTTATTTTGCCAGATAAAACTCAAAATAACTCAAAAACACACTTTATTTTAGTCAAAAAAATTAATTACTTCATAATAAGTGATGGATACTCTGATATAACTTACAAGTATGGCAAGTCACGTTCTCTTCTAACCATAGAGTAGCTATGGCAAAAATTTTACTACTGTAGAGCAGAGAGACCTGTTCTGGAGTATCCACAATGCTTCAAATTTTTTCCTTCTTTTTCTTAATTCAAAATAAACATTTACCAAATTCCTAAATGGTTGAAAGTCTGGATCTCAAAGGACTCTAGAAAAGATTGTATCAGATGATAATAGGATGTTTTGCATTTGTGAACTTCACACTACTTCAGTAAAAATGTCTGTTTTTCCTTGTTTTTCAATTATGATTTGTGTCTGAACAAAAAGCCCAAGGGAAAGACCATGTCTTCACTGCCTCTTTAAAAAAATAAACAAGCAAACAAAAACAAAATTTAAAACTAAACAAAAACAAACAAACAAACATCCCATAAAATTAAAAAAAAACTGACAAAAAACCTTTCTGCAGTTCTCAGGAACTACAAGGAGGCTCAAGATGTGTACACCTAGTCATATAAGCAATTAAAATTACTTATCTAGCAGATATACCTTGCTGCAACCCCTAATGTTTCCACAGTATGATCACATTATGTTATGTAATGAGGAATTTCATTAGTATTACTTCTGTCTATGTTTTTCTTTGCAGAAAGCCATAAGAGGTACAGTGGATGATATCCAAGTATCAGTGCAAATAGGATTTCAAGATTAATGATTGTCATCACACTAATTTTCCAAGTGGGAATGTGAGGAAAAATGGATGATTTGATTTGTTCTTGGATATAAATGTCAGCAGCATGCCATTAATAGATTCCAATATTAAGTGCTGAGAAGAAGTTTTTCGCATTAGCTGCGGTTCTTTTTTATCTATGTCTGAATAAAGCAACAGGTAGAGGTAGCTCATGGCAGATTTCAAATTTCATTTGAGCAATTTAAATAATTCTATATTCAAAATAACACTACATCCCCTCAAAATACCCAGGTTCCAACAATCAAACATGTTTCCAGGTACTGGACTACACTTGAAGTAAGTATGGGAATGCAAAGGTGACAGATACGTACATTGACTTTGTGACTTTTGCAGGTAAATACAAAGCTGCCGTGTTTAAAAAAAAAAAAA
>VYXF01010831.1:242129-263605 GCA_013397295.1 Polioptila caerulea | reverse complement strand
CCAAAAAATTAAAATTTTTTTTTTTTTTTTTTTTTTTTTAAGGGATGAACAGAACGAATCAGCTCTGATCCAATAACAACAGTTCCTTCCCATCCTCTATCTCTGTATCATGTAAACCGACAATAAACCCAGACAGAGAGCCTACAGATCCAAGATTAACCTAAAGCATCTTGCACCTTTAGTCTCGGATGTTCCTCATTAAGTCACTCAACAGTCAGCCACAACAGTAATCGCCATTTAAGCAGGAGTCGGAGTCAAGGTTTCTGGCTAAGACAGTAGTAAGCCTTTCTGTTGATATGCATATAAAATTAATTGACCGCTTAGCACTGAAAAAGTGATATTTTCATTTCAAAATATAGTCTTGAATGCGATGTTCATCCACTTATAGCCAGAAATGCAAAGAGAAACAAAGTATCGCAGACAACTCCTTTTTCTCTAGTGACTCCTTGCAGGAACCAATTTATCTGCAAATTCCCAAGTGCTTCTGCTTCCAAGCTATCCGTGGAAAGGGGGTCAATGAATAGCGAGGATAAGGACCTGCAGATGTTTTCTCTGTATCCTGAAAATGCCATGTCCTAACGGCAAAGTGTTATTAACTTTCTATGCCTTTGCAGGAGTGTGAGGTTTAAATGGAAAATAATATTGAACAACTCACACTGACCATGTCACTGTTTCCCTGAGGGAACCCCAACTCACATGGCTGTTCAAATACTAGCCACTCTTTTAGTCAGCTCCAGTCTGCTGCAACATTATTATGTCTAGATAGACTTCTCAAAAAGTCTTACTTTTCTTCTCTTAGCATATGATGTTTCCCATTAATCCCATTAAACTTTTTCAGTGCCTCCTCAAGACTAGTGTCAGGAGAGTTCAAATGAAAGACGGAACAGAGAAATACAAGACACCATTTCCTTGAGTGTCTCTCTTTTAGTGGACATTTTAAATATATCTGAATGGAAAAGTAATGTAAAATAAATAGTGTTCTGCTGGAAGGAAGGCAAACGTAGACTAAAGACAAACTTCTCCACAGAGAATTTTTCCTTAGGCTGAAATAAACAAAAGCAAGAGCTAAAAGTAAGTGAAGCTTTGAAGGAGAGGTCACAGGGAAGCAATATGCTCTGGGATTCCAACACATAGCACACTCTACTTTGGAAACCACAGATTGATGGAAGTGCCAGAACAGGCATCACTGTTCCAATGTCAATGATGTCTGCACAAGCAAGCAGAAAGGAAAAAACAGTGGAAGACTCAATTTTCAAATCAGCAATGTTCTGGGGAAGCCTAGAAGAAATGTGACCTTGAAATGTCCCACAGACAGGGATCATTACCATAATGATACAAATTTCAGGTCAGTATTAACTTTTCTGCTGAATATCTTTTGTGGTGATTTCTCAATTGCCAAAGTTCAAATAAAAAGCTCATATTTTTATATTCTTGTCCATAAAGCCAACAAATCAACGCACTTTATTTTACTGTCTCATTTGAACTCTTGTGACAAATGGGGTAACCTTTTACAGTGTTCCTCTACCTTTGGACTGCAATAAATCAGAACTCATTTAACCCTTAGTTCACTGATAATACCTCTACTTGGCATAGCAACTACCTAAATCTCAAGTATGAACACTGAGAATTGGGTATTTTGAATATGACTGAAATGTCAAATCAACTTTTCTATTCAATTCAATTCCAAAGTCATTATTGTTTTGATGCTGTTGAATATCCAAAAATCCCTGCAAAGTATTTCCATTTCTGTCTTAATTATATATACCATTCCTACAAAACATAGTTATCTTAAAGTTCCCATGCAGATCTACTTTCTTCAGATTTCCTCTGTAGGCCTCCACATAGTGGAGCCTTGAACAATGAATAACGCCTTTGACAGTGCTTGATTCTGCACAGTACTCAAAAGAAGCTTAAAGTAATTTACCAAAATAAGTTGGATTGGGCCTGTTGCAGAGTAAAACATGCAGTACAACAGTCACTGCAGCTTAGCTGTGCTGCGGCATTTTGATAATGAGCATCACTGACCATCTCAAAGCCTGATATGTGTCAGAACTTTAGCCATCATCACATCACAAAGGCACTCTCATCACACAAAACAAGACTGTTATTGAAAGACCAATTGTTATTGGTGTAATTTGGACTGTACAGTCAACCGTATTTGTCTATTACCACACATTACTCATTTCTTAACTAATTGTTTACTACCACTACCTAAAGTTACTTGTGGCAACATAAAGCGGAAAATTATGATGTGTCAGAAGTTCCTATAAAGACTGCATCCCCATTTGGAAATGCATCAACATTTTTCCTCCCTCAAAACAACTCCTAAGAAATGCATTTTTTAATCCCAGCATTTTTCTTTAGAATGTTTGTGTTGCCCTTTTAGTCAGCCTAGAATGGAAACACAAATCTTAAAGAGATCTTTTTTCTGTTCCTATGAAAAAGCCATTATTTACATGAAAGGACTTATTCAATATCTCTTTTTTAGTAGAATTAAATTCCCAGTTCTCATATTTGCACAGCTAGAGAGCTTCCACATGAGGTGCTGAGAAGAAGAGTAATAAATACTATTATTTGGTTTAAAATGCCAGTGAGACTTCATTTACCAGCCTTGTCCACTAATCCTCACTGTTGTCCACATTATCAACCTGGTTCATCTCCTGACAACAGTGTTTTCCAGTGATACTCCTTGAAGCCTTCTCCTTTTCTCCAACAGTGATTCTGCTGCCAGTTGCATCCCTGATGGTGAGGGAGTCCCCCACCTGAACATCTGAAGCAAAGCTAATTTTACTGATGGCAGCAGCATGAATACTCCAGGCAAAGGTCCAGCTGATGTGGTCCTCTTTGCCATTGTGGAAGGAGAGACAGAATTTTTCAGCAGGTAACTTCCTTTGCTCTTTCAACACTACCCTCTTACTTGCTCACAAGTAAGCTGTATCACTGGAGGTCATTCTTTTTTTCAGAGCCTTTCACTTATAAATTACCTCTTCTACTCTAAGAAACTGAAGTCGTTTAAGAAAGAAGAGCAGAAAATCAGTGAAACACTGGCTTACAAGCTGTTTGAAACACAAACTGAAACTTCTGTTCCCCAGTCAAATTCTTATATGGACTTTATTCTACATCCTCTGTATCTCATTGATAAATGTTGCAGTTTATCAATAATTGTCAAAAATTTTGTGAAAATTTGCATTTCTTAGCAAAACTGCTCCACTCTACAAAGGGTGTTAAAAGATTACCAGTGTATCATGCTATTACTTATTAGCAAGAACCACCTATACTAGACCAATCATCAGCCAATGGCTTCACTAGCAAAAAGAAGGAACTCTGAATTACGAACTTAACAGTGAACTTGTATTTCACATAGAAATAAAAGAGCATACCTAATTTCCCATATATATCTGTACTTTAAATATACCACAAGATTAACAAGGTTTTAACTATTGTTCAAGTATCACTTAGCAGTGAAAGACGTCATAAACATTTCAGTCTCACTTATCTTTTCCCTCAGAATCACAGACAGTTGTTCCTACTGCAATCATAATAGCTGGCATCATAACTGGATATATTATTTCATGTCCCCACCAAATTGTGGAAGTATTTGGGTTTTGAACATTCTTTAACACATTTGAAGTAGCTTAAGAACCACTTACTTGAGAATTCGAATTCAAAGAAAATGAATATGCAGAACTTGAGTTAGAAAAATAATGTATTTCCATTCCCAAATTACATAAAATAGAAGTTCTATTATATATGATAATAAATTAATAATAAAAAAATTAGGATACTAAGAACTTAAAACGTCCACATGTTTTCTGTAGTTGGAATTAATTAACCTAAAGAAAGTGCCTATACATAAATGTTTGATATGTTATATATAAATATCTATGACACAAGCTTCTATTTACTTCAATGTTATTATCCGTCTTCCTAGCCTTTAATCAAAACCTTACACTTAGATGAAAAATCTGAAAGCGTAACTGAATGTTTCAGAAAGCCTCGTATTTTGTTAACTGCACAGTACTGGAAGACCAGGCCCTGCATCCTCCAAGAACCTGAAGATCTGTGTAGATCCCCACGACACAGGCTGACACTATACCACTCAGCAGACTCCTGCAGCCTCGTCTTCCCCACAAGCTACTCATAACTCATGATTGCTTCAGGCTCTTCGGCCAGCATGTGTAACACTATGTGACCAGACTCCTGTCCTTCCTTTTTCACACCCACCATTCAGGCAGAACCTACACTCCATACTTGCCCTAGCACAGCTAAGTGCTGGCTGGAAACTGACTTGATTCCTGATGTCCAGACTTCTGCCAAAAGAAGCCATTCTTACAGAAGTAGCAAAGCTTTTTTTTTTTCTACAGTTCATTTTACTTTTAAGACATTCAAAATGGCTTTAATCCCAGCATGTTTTTAATACGGCAATCATAGTTATTTATCAGTGCCACATGCTAATATTTCCATACTGGTACAGTGACCCTTCTTTTGCTAGAGCCTCCCTTTCCCTCTGTCACTTAACACCCTACAGGCAGCTGTCTTTCTCTCAGTGGAGAAAAAATGCAATACTTCTCTTTTTATAGAAATGCTTCACTGGGGTCAAGATATCACCCAGCAAAGGTGAGTCATCTCTGCAGTTTTAGACGTGGGAAAACCATTCACAGAGTAGACCTAAAAGAGGTAAGATTTAATGGAAATTTTATAGAGGACTCAATAAAACTTTATTTAACAGTCTTAAGAACTGGCTAAAGAAGTTTCATGCTCTGTTGTGAATATAAATAGCTAAACCACATTATATAATGTGATGTATAGCACTTAATGAAAGCATTCATCATGCATGATTAATTCACAGCAGCCTGCTGGACAAAATGTCCAGCACACAGCTAGGAAAGTCTATAACATGTTGGGTGAGAAATTGACTGATGGATAAGGCTTACAGTAAATCACGTCACATCAGGCTGGCAGATAGTCATTAGTGGGTTTCATGGGGCTTAGTTTTAGGGCCAGTGTTCTTTGATGTTTTTATAAATTATCTGGACACACAAATTGAAAGTATGTTAAGTACTTTGCTGATATTACCAAAAGGTATATTAGGTACTTTGCTGATGTTACCAAAAGAGGAAAAGCTGTGAACTTCCTTGGAGGTGGAGAGGCCTTACAGAGAGATATGGATAAAACTAGAGAGGTGGGCAAACATCAGTTACATGAAACTGAAAAAGAGCAAGTGGCAGATTTTCTGCCTGTGATGGGGTAATCCAGGTTGTATGTACAAGCTGGAGGACAAGAGCCTAGAAAGCAGTCTCATGGAAAAAAAAGAGGGAGTTTGGATTGATGGCAGGTTGAATATGAGGCAGCAGTGCCCTGCAAGCCAGGAGGGCAACTGTGTCCTTGAGTCCTTCAGGCATAGCCTCGCCAGCTGGGCAAGAGAAATTATGGCCCCTATTTACTACTAGTAAAGTGCCAGCGCTAGTGCAGCCCTACCTCAAGTTCTGTGCGCAGTCCTGGGAGCTCAGTTCAAGGACATCAAACTGTTACAGTGTGTCCAGAGGAAGGTGAGCAAAGGAGTGAAAGATCTTCAGAGAAAGACTTATGAAGAGCAGCTGACATCACTTATTGGGAAGGTCACTATCCCAGTGCCAACACTGGGAAGAAAGGACCATATATTACACTTAGTCTATACAGGATTATGAAATGTCTGTGATTTTTTAACTTTGAAATCTTGCAACTTTGTTTACTACTTTCATAAAAGCTTTGGAACTTGGAGGTAAGAAATTTATTTGAAAATATCTACTTCATGGGGTTTTAAACTAAACATTTGGCCCCTGCACTTCTTAAAAGTGCAGGGAAATCATGAAAACACAAAGTTTCAAATCAAGAACAATGCAAACTCAGTCCAGTGTGTTTCTTTTTAAATAATGTTTTTAATTCAGTCTCTAAATATCACAATGGTCCACCTCAAGATTTTTAAATGTTCACTGCTGTTTACAGTATATATAAAAATAGTACTGCTTGTCTCATTAAACTACCATGATTTGCTACTGGATATAAAACATAAAATATTAATTATCAGTTCAGAAGGCACTTTCATCCCTTGATTTGAATATACAAGGTTAAGATTGTTACAGAAAGCTTGATTATCTCTTTTTTACTAGTAGCCCCACTGGCCCTTTTGTTTGTTTGCAGCAGCACACATATATACAATGGATGCACATATTTTCAGATATTCTGCCCTGGTCAGATGGTAACAATAGCTAGTCATTTTCTCTGATGTACCACTTCATCACCTAAAGAGGAACTTCGGATTACCAGAGGTGAGGTGTCTATCTCTAAATATCTCCTATGCTGATACAAAAATAATATGGACATATACACAAGATTATGTATCTCCTTTGTCTGAGATATTCATATCCCTAATGGCTGGCATTGCTTGATAAATAACCGTATACAGATATGTGAATAGGGATGCACGCAAATAATTTCACTGCTAGCTCCACATGGAACAAGTAAACCAGAAGACCATGAAATGGCTTCCATGTCTAGAAGGAGACCCTAATTGGATTCAAGAATTTCAAATTCATCACCAAATGCAGAGAAGCAAAGACTGACTCACAGGTCTTTCCACAGAGAATGAGTACGTGAAATTAGCAGGAAAAATTCGGGCTATGTAGGCAGAAATGCTATAAACCCAAATACATTTGTAGTGTAAAAAAGCAAGTACAAGTAATGTATTTATATGGCTCCTAAGAGCTTTACAGTTCCTTAGAGAGGGTGAGGACCAGAAGAGAGGAAGAGTAATTGCCACAGACACATCACCCCAGAAGCAGACAAATACTAAAACATCTGAACACAGGCGAAGCTGGGTTAGTCTCAGGGGGACAGCTACTTTTCATGATGTCACTCAAGAAACCAAGATATAAAAGTGTGCATACCATGTTAGTGTATGTTCAGTCTGAAGCAAGTGTATAAAGAAAGTGCCTGCCATAGACTAGTTTTCTCTAGTTTTGTCTTCACAGCAGCAAGGACATAGGTAGAGGGCGGGGTGTACATGTAAGATACCACTGGGATACACCAATCTTTACAGTTACTTGTGGCATCAGCTACACCACTCTGAAGGCAAAGCAATCTCTGTGTTGTTACTCAGACACATTATCTTGGACCTTGCTGCATGCAATTCTGTTGAACACTCCACTGAAAAAATATAACATAGGTTATTCAGGTTGTGTTCTACTCCTTGGACAATTCTGTGTGACTGATTAGTTGATATTAAAGGATGAAGTTCACTTGTAATGCTGCTCAGTGATGTCATTAGGTCTCACGGGAAGAAAGGCTTTAACAGCCCTAGAAGCACAAGTAAACAGATGGAACAGAGCTCTCACAAAGGCTATTTGCATAAATACTGATAAGCATCCTTTCCAAGGCATGACAGTAAAATACACCAATGATGACATTTGCTTTAGGAAGATTTAAAGGAAAAAAAAACCAAACTAACCACTTTACACAACTGCTCTCTGTAACAAAGAAGGTTTTCTGAAAACTGCAAAAGTCCATACAGCCTTGAAAGTTCTGCCATGCATGTGCCCCGGCCAAGCAAGACTGAAGAAATCACAATGACTGTACAGAACCAGACAGATATAAAATGACATGAGCAAAGCTATAATTAAATAGCTTTGGGGTATACCCCCAATATCTTGGGGGTATACCAATCAGTTTAAATATAGAATAGCTCTCACCCCCATATATAAACAAAAGTATAAATTTCCTGATTGATTGAAGTATTATTTATGAGAAACGGTATTTATTACAATTCAGCAAGTTTTTGTGCGAACTTTGGGAAGTGCAGCCAAACAGCCCAAATTTTAAAAAGATTATGAATTATGATCAACTCATAATCAGTGCTGAAAATTTACCTTTTCAAATACAATCTCTTCATTTAAATCTTCAGATCTTCAAAGAAATTTAGTATATGGCCTTAAAAATACCAAGAATATACATCTTTCTCCTACCACACACCGAAAACAGGTTGTGGTGCAAATAAAGAATTTGAAGGTGATTAAAATTCACGGCACATGGCTCTGATGAAATGCATTGCTTAACTGGAAGTATCTGAAATGAAAAGCCTTCAGAAGCCAGGAGCCATCATCTTCCTGACTCTTCAGAGGGATGCAGAATCCAGGATCTTCCCATACTCACCTAAAATATTTCACTTTCTACAATGAGCTTTGCCTGTTGAGTGTAGAGTAAATGCATCAGATCTTCCAGTCCCACTGATTACTTGATCAAGAACAAAACTACAGTTGTCATGTCAAGGAGAAATCACAGGTATATATTTGTCTGCAAAATGTAGTTTTAAAACAACCTATTTCTAATCAATGACAATAAACAGGCAGTACTGTTACTCACTAGCACTGCACACTTGGGTAAATTAGCAAGTCACAATTACACAGAATGTATCTTCAGCAAGACCAGCATCAGTCAAGATCATACACCACTCCAGTCATTGGGTTCTGGCTGCAGGAGAGCAATGGCTCAAATCAGTGAAACACAAAGCAGAATAAATAGACCTTTGCCTTCAGGGCCACATTTACAATAGGTACCCTCTTTGGCAAACCCAGAGATGACGAATTCACAGTTTCCTCATCAGTTTGCAGCTGCTGTTCCACTGTCACAACTTTTGCACACTGGTGAGACAAAAGTGATGCAAAGCAGGGAGAAGAATTCTGAGCCAAGCTTGCATTGCCAGTGAGGATCCCTTGGTTATTACAAGTATCTATTGCCTAGCTTATATCTGGGTGCACAGAAAGAGAGAGGCTAAGGACCCTTCACTTCTTAGGCCAGCTATGGCAGACATCAAAACTTGTGATGGAGCACAGAAGCAGTTCCTCACCAGCCTTCTGGTTTGCATTAGTCAAACCTTGGAGATGTGAACAATCACTGCTGCAGCAGGGTACCCAGTATGTCAGACCTCCTCAAGATGACACTCCTAAGTGGCAAATAAGCAATGATACCAAGACCACCAGAGATCACAGGGAGAGTTTCAGGAGTTCCATCCTGGTCTCTTTAAAGTCCCATGTTTTCTGTGCCTCAGAAAACACAATCTAGTTCTTTAAAATGAGATGAAGGTAGAGAAAAGATGTGCTCTGCCACATCTGTTCATTATTACACAATTTCCTAAAATACAGCCCTCTTGGTCCATAAATCTATGTGATTTCTTTTCTGTCTGGATGGTGTTACTTTTCCTCTTTCATCTACCTACCCCCTTGCTTGCAAAGGAACTTTGTGGAAGCCAATCAGTTTACTAAATTTAAAACTCAAGTCAACCCATCAGCTAAAGAGAGAGCTCTTCACAGCTGTCTGAAAAAAAAAACTTTAAATATTTCCATGACACAGAAAAACCTGCCTGGAACTGGAATATTTCCTGCAATTTTCACAAGCTTTTTGCACTGTGTGACTTTCCAACATAGACATCGCCTCAGAAGCTCAGGTCAGCTGCTATATCACTCTGTCTGAAAGAAAGCAAGAGGAAGGGGCACAATCACATACTGTCAAAGATCTGGAACACATTTTAAACTGGAACAGCTCTCAAAGGAGGTAAACTCTAAGGAGAAAAAATGGCTCAGATGAATTACTGATGGTCTTTTACAGTGCCTATCACTTGTCTTCTGTTTCTTGTTGTTTCCCCCTCAAAACTCTTAAGTCTTATAACCATGTGGTTATAACAAAACCCTAGGTTTTGCTCTTGCATTACTAATTTTGAAACATCTGGATTCTGTACTGTCTCCTTAACGTTTGGGATTATATGCTGCTAAAATAATACTATTACTAATACTAATAAATGCTAATACTAATACAGCTTGGTTAAAAATGACCTCTGAATGCTTAAGATGAATGAGAAAAAATACCCAGATTTGCAGAATTTAGTCTGTAGAATGTTTTCTTGCTGCTGAGTAAAGGCATATACCACATGCATTAGAGAATGTCTCATTGAGAACAAGGTCACCTGCATTGTACATTTTTATCAAATCTTCTTTGGAAACAAAATACTGGAAAGATTTTTGTAAATCTTGATTATGCACTGCTTGTTTGCAAACCCTGTGATAATATATAATTGCTTTCTGTTTCCTTAACTGATTTATCCACCTTTTAAAATATTACATTAAAGAATTATGAGCTATACTACACTGTTTTATAATTTAGAGCAATAGTAAATGACAGGACTCTTGCTGTTTAAAAACAAATAAGGTATCAGAACAAAACCCAGCCTTTCCAACCTGCTAACCAAATACATTATTTAAGTAGAGCCAAGGAGTCACAATAACAGAAAAAAATGAATTAATTGCTTAAGTTTCAGCTCCTTGCTCACCCTGACCTGCTGCAGAGGAAACTAGGCCCACAAACCCTACCAGAAATTCCTCAGATGTTGAAGCATGGCAAAGAAAAAGAGCAAAAAAGTCACTTTTTTCTGCTCTCCTGGTCACTTTGCAGCAGAGATGTGGGAAAAGGAATGGTTGCAGAAGAGGGCACTGAAGAGCTTTTCTCGTTGGCACAGGCTTAGGAGGGTTGTGGAAGGAAACAAAGCATCTGTAAAAACACCTTAATTTATCTTCCACCCCCACCTTCCACTTCCAGTCTTCCCTGGGATTTTCTGTCAGAGACTTAGGTTTATCTGTGATATGATAGGACAGAATTCCTATACCTTTCTCTCAAGACTTCCCTGTAGCTTAGCATAGGCAACAGAAATGACTACTACTTTCTTCTTCAAGGTATAGAAAGTAACCTCCAAGGTGAGACCATGAAAGCAAAAACAGGGCAACAGCATTTTAAAACACTCTCATCTCTCACCTGAGAATACGAAGGAGCAAGTTGGCATGATCTCATCCATCTTATTAAAGCTTCTAAGCTTCAAGATTTCACATATCAAACCTATAACCACAAACCCAGGGCAACAGTGGGGACTTTAGGCCAGGAAATAGACACACCAGACACCTGATGACTTCTGACAGTGAAACAACCATGGTGTGTTGTGGTATCATGACAACATACATGACATTGCAATAGAGAATAGAGAAAAAAAATATTCTTCACATTCTCTTCCATTAACTTCTCGGTGTAGAGTTAACAGAATTCCTAAAACACAGCATACAAAGATAATACCTGATCCCACTCTCCCCACTTGCTGTAGCTCCCTACTACCTGCTCCATCACATGCTTCAAAAAGCCCTAAGTTTCTAGCCCTGAGCCCCCTGGCTCAGCCATCGACAAGGCTGTTACTTATACTCCTTATGTGGTCTTCATTCTTTAGAAACAGCTCATTTGACATCCATGGCTTCTCCCTCAGCTGCTCAATTTACTTTCCCAATTTTAATTTTATTGCAAGAAAATTAATATAGCATTTAAAGGAAATGCAATTTACTGTAACATTATTTTCCAAAGGTTTTAAAGAAATATCAGGAGGAAATCAGGGAAAAAAAAAGTCTACAGCAGTCAATCTGTTTGTAGGTCAAGAAGTTTCCCTGGGCACGCGTGCAGTTAATCTGCAAACAGAAATGAGAAAAATATGGAACTAGAATAGGCTGTTTTATTGCAGCTTAATTAAATTTTCAAATCTCTCTTGCTCCAATGTGCTGTGGAAGAAAAGAGAGAAAGAGTCTTTTACAAAGAACAAGATATAACAGCAACACGTCTGTATGTCTCTAGGGCTTTCAAATCTGCTCAGGAAGAATGCCTGCGTTTTATAAAAGTTGCTAGAAATCCCATATAGCTGTTTTTAATACATAATTTGGGAAGTGGTCTTGTTCTTGAGAGGAGTAAATCAGCCCAAAAGAAATGAGTGTAAGGGCAGACTTTGGGCATCATGTGAATTTTCTCCTATAGTCTGGGAGACATTTTCAAATAGAAGTCCATCCACATTTCAATTTGTTTTTATCTCAGGAACTTATTTTTATTATTAGAATTGATTCTGCCATCGAACCAGTACACCCTAGCCAGAATCTCAACCCAAGCATGCTCGCCTCCTTTCTTGGCTAGTACATTCAGGTTGTGCATCAAGAAACAAGACAGCCAGACCCCAGCTCCTGCCATTGAGACTCTCTAGACCTCAAGTGCCACAACTGCACACATGTCCAGAGACTTATGCTTTTCTGACAATGGAGAATAGATGTGGTTTAGTCACTTACGACAGGCACTGAACAGCACAGAGCAGAACGATAGCTCCTTTTCTACAGATATACTCATCTTAAGAGTCTGCAGCAATGCTTTCTCATGTTAAAGTACAAGTGTCTTCCCTATCCTTCAGGGTTATGGAAAAGCAAGACACACTGGGACATTCTTGCCTTTCAAGCCAAAAAGCTGTACATCTGCACAGTGAGTACATGTTACTGCATTCTGCCTTCGCGGCACGGCTGGGTACTTCCAGCTGCTGACAGCACCCCAGGCCCCAGCACATCACAGAACTGCAGGGAGCCCCAGGAATATGCCAGACCAGAGCCCAGCTTCTGCCTGGGATAGTTTTGAGCTTCACCGAACTGTTTGAATGAGTCACTGATGTGATGCAGGGACTTGGCTGATCAAAACCTAGCAGAACCTTTGGCAGCCAGTGCTGGGGAAACTTTCCACACACAAAATATAAAGGCTCTGTCAGTCTGCTCAGAACAGCAAATTCTCCCTAGGGAAAGAAAAAAGCACTAAGTCATGAAAAGCCTGTTTTTCAGTGGCTGTCCAGCAGTTCTTGTTAAAAGACTATCCCAAAATAAGAGTAGCAGAGGAGTATTGCCTTTTCCTTATTCTTCCTCCCTGTGAGACAGGAAATCCGCAACAGCTGGGGTTGTCATCTTAGAAACAATGTTGGCTTTTTCCCTTTTTAGTCACATTCAATTCCACCTATACTGATGGACACCGTTAAATTCATGCTGACCTTGTTAACCCATTAGTGATACTTAAGCTGTATGTGTTTTGGGTACAGTCACCTTTTCTCTTGGGCGGAACAACACACATTATCATTGTGTCTAGATCAGGAACTGGAATCCTGGACATAGCAGGCTAATGAAGCAAGAAACAGCAAGTGCTAGCTTCGTTCACGGACATCTGCCATTCTGTCTCCCTCTAGTCAGTCACCCATATGTACTACAGCAGACAATTTTCCTCTGCCCAGTTTTCAAGGATTCGTATTGTGGATCTCTCCCATCTTTCACCCTCTCTCATCTTCCTTTATAGTA
This sequence comes from Polioptila caerulea, assembly GCA_013397295.1. Lineage (NCBI taxonomy): Eukaryota > Metazoa > Chordata > Aves > Passeriformes > Certhiidae > Polioptila > Polioptila caerulea. Next base: position 250,397 of record VYXF01010831.1, on the reverse strand, counting down.
TTTTATTCCCACCCAAATCTACCATTAAATTTATTTAAAAAAAAAAAAAAAAAGAGGATATTTTCCAGAAGCTGTAGACCTTTTGCTATTCTATTTCAAGTGTTAAAGATTTTTGGCCACAAAAGTGCAGCCTAAAACTTGCCAGTTCAGGCCTTTGAAAAGTCACAGGTCCAAAATCATCCTGACTTACATATTTTGAATGACAATATTGTAAAACAAAGAAGAAAAAGTTATTTACCTTTTGATATTGTATGTGTTTTGATGTTTTGCATATTTTTGGCTCTTACTCTATCTAGTAAGAAAATCCCATTCCTACCATTCAAAGCTTAACTTTTGTTCCTATATGCCTTTTTTTGCAGTAGCTTACATAGGTGGAACAAAACAGGAAAAGTCTGAAAGAAGAAAAAATACTTTTCTGCATTAAAAAGGTAAAGTGTTATATCATTTACCTAAGCTTGCCTCAGCTTTCAGCAATTACATCTTCTCATGCTTCAAAAATTCATATCTTACCTGTTTATACCTATGACAGTCTAGAAGAAAGGCATATTATGTTTACATAATATGCTTGCAACAGTCATATCCACTTCTGAGAGTGGTGAATTTGCCTCATATTTGGCAATATGTTTTTCAGCAATTTTGTGAGAAAGGAAGATTTCCTGCCACCCTCAGAATACTATGTGCATATTTAAAACCCAAATTTGGACTGCCAATAATAACATAAGATCCAACCACTCTTTCTGAAAGACAAAATTCCATTTGTTAATGCTAGTGAAAGGCTCCTTGGATGATGGAGTCTAGCCAGTAAATGTGGACTCATGTGGTTATTCTGCATATTCTGGTTCCTAAAAATGTTTGCATTCAGTTGGAACATTCTTCATGCCTCAGCTCTGTTTTAAAAGTTCATAATTCCTTTCATAACAGTAGAAAATGAAACCAAATTCCATCCATTCCTGACCAATACAAGAAATGGGATGAAGCAAGCAACCAACAGAAGACTCAATTAGGACCTCCTTGTAAGTACAGAAACCACCTTTCACTTCAGCTGAAGCAAAACACAGTTCTAGCTAACTGTGTTTGGATGACAAAGATAACATTCCCAGAGAAAAACAAATTAATATGGTGAATTAGTAGATAAAAATATACTTACTGGTCATCTCTAATGCCTTAGGCAGTTCTGTGCAAACTCATTCCCTGCAGTGGAAGGATGGGTCTTAGTCTGATGCCCTCAACTTCCTTTCCAAAAAAACCCAAATTAGGTGGAAAAGCTGTTCTACAAGTAGAAAGAAACCCATCCATTGCAGAGTCATACTTGTAAAATTGCAACACTTCCAATTCAGCCCTTAGATTACGATGCCATAACTTTCCAAGGCAGACAAGCTCTAAGTGACTCATCTGGAAAGGCAAACACCATTTATTTTTGACATTTATACCTTATGAATTATTAATTGGCTTTCTGCATCTAGATTGATTATGCATGAAAAGGAATTTCTGGCACATACCTTAAAGCTGGAGAGTGTACAGATTGGAAAAGAACTCAGCAAAAATATATCTGTCTAGTGTTGCTTAAATGAGCAAATCCTGTTAGTCTACTGAAAGTCATAAAAGACCAGATCAACATTGCAAGAAAATTTTCTTTCTAGAGAAAAAAAACAGTTTTTATCTCAAATGAAACTTGAGATAAAGTTGAGATAAAACCACTCTTTTTCATTGTAGTTGCACTCTATCCCACAGATGCAGAACAAAAGTGATGTCTAGTGCTTAAGGACACTTTAAATTGAAAGATAAACAGTATCTTTGGTGTTTCTGCACAACACTCACCAAATTTCATAACAAAAAGGTGAAAAACAAGCCCTATATCAAAATGTTTAGATAAACTCTTTTCATACGTAAAGACTTTTTGCAGCCAATAGAAACTGGAAATTAGGCAATCAAAAAGAGTAACAATTGATACATAAATAACACAAGTTATTAAAAACATCAAACTGAAATCCACAAAAAGTATGATGGAGGCAGAAGAGAATGTAAACATTTTAACAGTGTAAAGTGTTCTGCTGCCATAGAACCGTGGGGAAAAAGGCAGGGAAAGCCAATATTTTTCTCTATTTTGGAATTTCTGCTTACAAAGGATTCAGCAAAGTATCCCTTTTGGACAGTGATAACAAATCCAAGGAACACTGCACCAAAATACTAAGACTAATGAAAATCACATCAATGCTGATAAGGATCCCAGCTAGTGGCACCTATCTACTCTGAAATAGATATGCATTCAATTCTCCAGCCCTCCTCCAATAAGATGTGCAATAGCCAAATGAGTGGCTGAATTTCTTGTTCTTTCAGAAGGTCCTCTGGCATCACATCAAACCACAAGGTTATACTGCTGCTGCCTCAGCAGCACCTTTGCTGGGATCAAATAACACTCCCTACTTGTGGAGGAATGATGATAGGCAAAGAAGGTGAAAGTAAACTGCTGCACTCAGTGTGAACCATATGATGCTGCAACAACTACGTCAGTGAAATTTCAGTCTCCAGAGTAAAAAAAAGTGAAATATGTTTATTTATAAAGATATGTCCTCCATCACAGACACAAGAACATCATCACTATTACATCAAGCACAGCTACACACCCACAAATCATTCTGTCCAGGTCCATCACAGTGATTTCCATCTACAAATTTAAAATATGCTGAACTTCAAACAACCACTTCTAATTTTTCATTTTTTACCATGTAGAACCTCCATAAAGGCAAATCTTATGAAAAATGTAAGCACAGCAAATAGCAAATTTCTCTCAATTTTCTCCGCTTTAGGAGAAAGAAAAAAAAAAAAAATTAACTCCTAGCACTTCTATGGCAGATTGGATTCCTGTGATGTGCTATAACCTTAGATTATAAAAATGCTACTATTTTGTCTCTAAGATTAAGTGCAGGATTAGATAAGCACTGTAAGCAAGGTAATTGTGCTGTGACGTGCAAACATCATCACAATAATACCATGCTGTAAGTCAATTTTCTTTCATCTGATTATCTCCATATACATAAGAAAGGATAAGCACCACCATTGTCCATCAGGAGCCACTACCTGAGAAGAAATTGAGAATGTGAGTCACAGAAGTTTCTGGAAAGCAGCAGTAGGAAGACCTTTCAGTTCTAAGAGAAGAGGTTTGGAGGATGTTTTGACTGTCCCTGAATATACCATAGACTTTCACTGATAAGAGGGCCATGAGTCTGCTTCCTCAGGACACTTCCCACTAAATGCTGTCTACAGTTTATCTTCAGATGTACTCACAGAGTGGCAGCAGCTGTGTGGGACGCACAAAGCAGATTTTCAACTTCCTCACTCTTGCCAAGCTGTTAAAGACTTCACTGGTACACTACTAGGTCATGACAGCCAATGTTCAAGCTCCTCAACCCTCCAGCCTTCACAAGAAATACGTCAGACCAACCCTGTACCTCCATTTCATTTACAATTGGGAGCTACATAAAACAACAGAATTTTCTGCACGGTAACCTCTGCAAAATCTTCTTCAATTAAAATTGGTTATGTTGCTCCAGCACTTTTATGAAGCATGTTATTAGTATACTAGTCGTGAGGACACATTTAAAATTCAAAGACTGTTTTGCATGAGTGACCAAGAACATCCAGTTCTTCCTTGCTATGTAATAATTGCAGTTAAGAAGGAAGTTAAGATACGAAACAAAAATCAGATGCAGACTGTGTTTTAGCATAGCATCTACAGGTATCATTTTCCTCCAGACACCACTGGGAGAAAACTTAGAGATGGATGTCATTTAGTGCTCCAGCTACCTACACAAAAATGGAAAGTGGATACATCAGTTGGAAAGATACTACAGTACTAGACATCTGAGAAATCTTTAAGAAAAGAAAAAAAAAAGAAAAGCAATAATCTTTTTAGTACACAAAACATCAGTTCCTCCAATCAGATTTAGAAACAGGGTTTGAAACTGCCGCAGACTGTTTAAGCCATCAACAACTAAGAAGAGTTACACAGTATCCAACTAAAGGGCAATTTAGATTAAAGTCAATTTTTCACCCTTTCAATTATGTAATATCAATAAAAGGATGCATGGGAATGATGCCAAATGTGAATAATGTATCTGGCAATCTAGCTAGAGTGCACAAACAGAAGGAATTTCCCTACCTGCTGTGGAAATAATCCCCTCTGCAGCTAAGTATGTTTTTTTCTAAAAACAGTCTTTATTTCCAAATCAAAAATTTGCTCCCTTTCCTTGGTGTCAAAAGGTAGCACTGCACACTGAGAGAAACCAAAAGACTGCTGGTGGTGTGTGCCTCTCAGGCAGAGGCTTCTAGCAGCCTGTTTGGGCACCATCCTCAGAGCCACACTACCCTGCAAATGGCTCTCCTTCCACCTTCCTCAGACTGCTCACAAGTTTCCACACCACATGAGAAGGGAGCTCTCTGAGTTCCACATTAGTAACACATGGCACAGCATTTGCACTAAGAGAAACACAATGCTGCCCAACTTTCCAGATCAACTCCGACATGTGCCTTTACACACACAGGAACTGACCATTATTTGGTGGGTGAGTCTGTGAAGAAGCATGGAAGGAGGAAAGCAGACCCAGTATGAGTCCAGCTTCAACCACAGGCGTGATGTCCTATCACTGGAAAAGGACACACAACTCCCACTTAACACTGCAGGACAGTCAGGAACATGTTATGAATACAGAGTGTGCTAGAAATTTAGGAAAACACTGATATCAACAGAGAACAGTAAAAATTGGTTAGCTGTAGTTTGTTTAATAAGTGGATTGCATCACACATTCCAGAGAAAAGCATTTTACAAACTTCTGACCAAGGAAAAAAAAACATTCAGGTAGATGAACCCAAATATTCTCTTCTTCACCAGAGAATCTATATAGACAGGCCCTGAATCAGCACAGAATCCCTAGGAAGATGACAGAATTTTGTGGACAGCATGGCTAGGCAGGAGTCTCTCATGCTTCTTATGAACCAGCAGAGTCATTCTCTTACTGCACCATTCGTAGGTTACCTTGTTAAGCACAGTACTTTCCACTTAAAGAAAGGGCATCTAACAAGCTACTGACAATGATGAGTGGAGTGGAAGTAATTTCTTCAGATGTTTCTTTCAATATCAAACATTTTTCTCTATAAAACTGTATAAACTGGTTAATTTGGTCTTGGTGTTGAGACAAATTTTATCATTATGTATCATAAAAGCAGAATACAGTGGTAGAAAATAAACCAGAATTACAGGCTTTTGGTTCAAATCACCACATTCATACTGCTATTTAAATGTCAGTCACATTTATTCGGTTGTTTCAAATGGAACATCAGATGTGGCCATTCCCAGAATTTTTGTTAATCTCTACCCCCATGAATTTATTCCTTTCTGAAAGCTTAGTTATGACTGCACCTCATAAGAGCCATATTATGCAATGAATGCAGTCATGTGGAAACAAAGCTCATGCTATATTAAAACAACTCTGTTTAAATGCCCCAGACTGTCAAATCTGTATCATTCAAAGTGATTGTGGTAGTTTTAAAACTGTACATGAACCTGTAGGAAGCAATATTCTCTCAGTCACACTGGCATAGCACTGCTGACAAAGGAGTCTGCATGCCTAAAGAAAAAGGGACCATTTGGTGACACAGCAGTTTGTTGCCCATTTCTGGAAAAACACTCTTTAGATCAATCTTTCTAGTTCCAGGACATATGATAGATCTGCAGCAGCATGTTAACACTCAAATGGAGCTACTTCTCCTTCTTAGGTGCTTTGTGGGTATTAGAAGTAAATGAATAACCTAACCTGCTCCACACCGGTCAGTCTAACATTTTGCAATTCTGTATTAATGTCAGGACTTCCAGACTCACTTTGCTTTTACAAACTCTGAAAGATTTCTCTCAACTTTATTCTCTGCTGCACAGAGGTAAACCTGTTAGTTTTTCGGAAAGCCAAAAGGGTGAACACTCATTCCAGAAGGTGCAAAGTATCCTCCTGCTTTTCAGTGACTCACTGCTGTTGCAGTTGGTTCATGAAAGTTGACAGGCATTAAATTCTTCAGCACAGCTTCTCATCTGGCAGTACTTCATGCAGGTTAGTTTGACATTTCACAAATCAGACAATAATAAATGAAATTAAATAAAATGTTTACATTGCACAAAACAATACAGATGTGTTCTTGATATGATTTAGGACTCTATTAAAACAGCACATCATATAAATGAACATGAATAAGAACCAAATCAATAATTTAGAATTTTTCAAAACTTCCTATTTGTCTGGTCCTATCTGGAAAGGTTCATTCAGGCCAGCAATGTCAATCTGTATTTCACCTGGGGTTTAATCGCTAGTCAAAGGGATTACTCCCTGGAGCAAGGTCAGCACAACCATGTTGAAGATTTCTCACTCATAATGCAAACAAGCCAATAAGCAGATCTGTCTTCAACATACTCGTGAGTCATTCTCATACATGAATGTGTCTTCATGGCCAGCATGAAAGCAAACTGCGAAAGTCAAGGCTGGGGCCAAAAATCCTTGGGTCATCAGAAGTCAGGCTGCTAAATCTGGCATCAGAGACTTAAATATTTTGGTTCCAGACAGCTAAAACTCTTCCTGCCTTCTAAATGACAGTACTGCTGACAATTGGTGTGACAGTGTCATCTGAAGGACAAAACAGCATACACAAACCTTTCACACCATGCTCCCACAAAAATAGATGTTCACCTCTGCCGCTGCATTCTCATTAGCTTATAACAGTGGAGAACTGAGACTTCTAGTACTAAAAGGTGAACTTCAGCTTGCCTGCTTCTTTAACATGGGCAGCACAGACACTGAAATTCTTGTTTTCAGTACCAGAACTCATTGCAGTAATGATGATTCCTGGGCTTCTCATAACACCATAGGCAGCAGGGGAAGAAACAACAAAGTAAGCAGCAGCAGATGGGCTCTGCTGGATGGGCTGAGGCACCCTTACCTGCTCCTCATGGCATCTGTTTTGAGTGCAGCCGTTTTCCTGCAAGGATTATTTTACCAATGATGCAGCACAATGTGGCATGAAAGGTGAGACACAGTGTTATTCAATGCCTGCATGCACCCATGCAGGACTTGGCATAAAACCATTGCATTCAAAGTCATAATGTGTACTGGTAGAACTGCAAGGTATGGGAAATCAGAATTTGGACAAATGCTTGGATTAAGGATCATTCTTTCAGGGAATACTTCTCCATAGTGCTCAAGAGATGAGATGCATGAGAAAGAGAAATACATGGGTGTTGAAAAGTCTAACAGTTGAATGTATCTTGTGTGCTTGGAAGTACAGATTTCTCGCAGTGACCAAGACTCCTACATGAAGATGTCTGCAATGGCAAGTGGTAGGAAATAACTAGAGATTTCGTATTTAGTTACAAACCAAAAAGAACACTGCTGGGTCTTGGTGTCAGCTCTCTAGATCCAAAGCACTTCCTCTGACTACTGTGAAATCATTTTAGATTTAGCCCCAAAGCACTGAGTCAGAAACTGTACCCTTACAGACCATAATACAACAGATTTTGTATTATGAAACAACTCAATTGCTGGTGAAACATTCACCCTGACCTTCCTGCAATATCACACCATGCCTAAAGGAACAGAACCAAACCTCATTACTCGGATTTCAGCTGTGATCTAGACCCACAAAACAAAAAGGTCATGTTTATTGCTATTTTCCCAAAATCAGACTACAACAACGCCTATGGAAAAACGGTGCACAGACCTCGGTAAGGAAGGTCCGAGCCCACGGTGATATTTGCCCCAGCAGCTGCCCCCAGGGGCTCCGAGCGCGGAGGTCAGGGCAGCCCGGGAGCTACTCCACAGCCCGGGAGCCCCTGCCCGCCGCCACAACGCGGCCGGAGCCCAGTGGGAGGAGGCGCGGTGGCCCGGCAAGCCCCGGCCCTCCGCAGATGGACACCCCTGTAGACCCAGCGCCCTCCGGGCACATTCACGCACCGCACACATCCCTGCGCGCACCGCACACACCCGTGCGGACACACGGCTCCGAGCACGCTCACCGGGCACAGCATCCGCGCAAACCCATTCACCCTGCACGCACTCGAACGGAGACCTGCGCACGACCCCGCACAGCGCACACCCGTGCATGCCCACGCACACGCCGGCCGCAGCCGAGCGCGCCCCACGCGCGGGGAGAGGGCTCAGTACCTGCGTGGCTTTGTGGAACTGCTTCTTCAGCCCGGCCACCGACATGGCGAGGGCAGCGCGCTGCAGCCGA
>VYXF01010831.1:180708-234787 GCA_013397295.1 Polioptila caerulea | reverse complement strand
TTCTGCCCCTCCTACCCTGTCTAAAACCCTGCACCCTCAGTTCCAGTTCGTCTTTGAGGATCAACCCCAGTACTGTGTACATCTTCCCTGTGTTCGTTATTTTTGTCGCTACTAAAGTTCTTTTTTTCTGGAACATCTTCATCGTACCCATCCTTTATCTTTCCGCCGCCCACCTCTCATACCAGTCTGGCCTTGAGGTTGCAGCTTGCTGGGGAGTTGTGACAAATAACCAGGGCTGTCAGCATGAAACAGCCAAAGTTTCATAACAAATTATATTAGAATACGAGCTTTAAATAGCAAACAGATCTTCAAGGTTTGCAGCAGTCACCAAAGCAGTGAATTCTGGTTGAGTGATGTGCCATTAACTCTTAACCTCTGTCATAACAATTTCTTGCCCAGATATTTGTGTTTCAATCACCACAAATCTGTGTGAGGTTTGGGCACCAACTGGTCTTTCTGTTCTACTGAATATCCAGTAACTGTCAGTCTTGTGTCCAGTTGTTCATCTTGCTGTCCATGGGTGTGGAGGCTACCCCATCTGTGCTTATTTGGTGTACTGAGAATTATCTGCGACCTTTGACAGAGATTAGAAACAAAGTTCAACCGATGTTGCGACCTATTCCCTGTGATCCTTTCTGAAAGAATATTGCTAAAACACTAAAGCGAGTCCATGGTTCCACAAACTTGAAAATTGACATGGGTTTGACCTAATTTCAGAAAGATAATTTCTGAAACTTTTGAATGGATCAAAGAGGCCAGATACTGGACAGAATAAGCAATGCAAGAGTGATTGGTGCACTCAAATGCTTCAGCTGAAATAAGATGATCCTTGAACATCTTGATTTTGACCTGTTGCTCTGGATATTAAATACTGTGAATAAAACACCCACATCCCTCTCCCTCCATTTGGAGTTCGTGTTGTTTGTTTTGTTTTTTTTTTTTCTTTCAACCAGTTATGTAAAAACTAAGAGCTTCATTTAAAATCTTGCAATAATTATCATCTAATAATGCTATGTACTGCACATTAACTGATTCCAGGTAAGCACTGAGCCAGACACCTCAATCACAAACACATGTGCATTGACTTCTCCAGCCTTGAAGTTCAAGCTGGAAAGAAGTCTGTTATTCAGCATACATCATGCCCTCATTAAGTGGGCTGCTCTACACTCACTGGGCTTGCTACTGTACAAGCACCTGTGTCAATATGAGCATAGAATGTCCCAGGTTCCCAGCCTTGTGTTTACATCCCCTCACTGAGTAAGAGGAGCTGAAACAGGGAGAGCATCCAAGCCACAGCTTGGCACCGCCCACACAGCTTTCATTTTATAGATTCCTTTCTGTTAATTAAGTAACTGGTACACTTCTCTCAGCTACCAAGATGATTCATGTTCCTTCTCTTCCCTACACAAGAGGAGCTTTCAGAATTTTTGTGTAGGTGTTTTTGTCCATCATTTGTATGACTGGGTTTGAGTTACAACAGAGTTTGTAGAGTTGTACAGAAAGTGACATATCGACTGCCAAAGCCTCTGGAGTGGCTAAAGTGAAGTCATACAATTAATAAAATTGGCTTATTTTAATTGATTAGGAACCACTGTTTGGACTAACCTCAAGGCTTAAGGTTAGAGAAGAAGAAAAATTAATTAATTTTTCTGCTTCTACAAACACAAAATAGATAACAAACAAGTCCCCCTGCTCCACTGACTATAAAAAAATCAAAAACCAGTCTTACCCTGCAGAAACAAAGATTATTTGCTTCTTCTCTGTAGCTTGTGCTTCTTTGCTGCAGGGCCTCTCAGGCATTTTCCCCAAAAATGTGACAAAGTAACACAAAAATGTTGTGGGATTATCAAGCTGTATTTCCTCATAACCTTTTCTATACCTGAGGGACTCAATTCAACCTCAGAAGGCAAGACAGGGTGAAACGGGCAAAGTTCCTGGTGCTTCTTCTAAGCTTGCACTGCACTGTAGGCAAGATAGAGCATCATGAAAGCAGGCAGCAGATTCCTGTAAGAGCACAATATCTTTCCAGAAAGGCTCCAGTCTTTAGCCTTTTAGCATATAAAATGCAATAAATTTAAATGCCCCACAAGAAGTAAGAGCAGAATATCAACAAGAAAAGAATGAATATTGAGCACTCTTCAAACTCCTGAACCCATCTCTTTCTGAATAGCATAAAGGGGTCATCAGTGTTGCCTTTACAATATTTTATAATATTACAGCATCTCTGGGATTCTGTGACACAAGATTCCTTTGAAGCACTGGCTAGCTCATTTAATTCCTTCCTTTCCTTCCTGTCCACATTTTAGCCAAAAGGTACCGTTTTATGTTTCCTGTTTATTTCCAGCATATAGACCCACAACAATCATCTTTATCCCAGAGAGCTATAATGCTACTTTTGAGAACAATACAGAAATTAGCTAGTTCTCATGGATGTGCTTAGACCAGAGGTTTAACAGCTAACTGTTGCAGGGATTCACAACCGCTTCCACATGTTATTTGAGAATCATGCATTTTTTTTTCCCACATGCCATTATCATGTTTTTCTGTTCTTCTGTAGTCTTGTGTATGATATTTGAACACCAAGACTTGCATTTAAAAAAAAAAAAAAGTTAGGGGAAAAAAGTGTCTTTTACAACTCCTCTACTTTGTGTTCAAGTATGTTGTCACAAAGCTAAATCCACATTACATTTTTAGTACCACTCTGATTTCCATGAAACTGCTGCAGTATATGAGGCTATGGAAATCCCTAAGGTGGAATGTAGCAGCACGGGTAGATGGCTAGGTGTTGCTACCTTCCAAAAGCGTCCCCAGATAGAGGTGTTCAGGCAGGCACACTAGCAGCCACTCACTCACACACTCATGCACACCATGGATAGCTCATGATATAGAGAGATGGGAAGGAATGGTATGGAATTCCAGAGGGGTTTATTAACCATGCTCTGAAGGGGTCCAGGGACAAAAGAAAAGGAGCAAGGGAGGGTCCAGGGTTTAAGCACTGGGTACAATGGGGCAGAGCAGAGCAACAGGGACCAATTATCTGAGGGTACAGGGGAGGTATAGAGGCGGGGTAAAGGGCGACAACCAAGAGGGAAAATGGAGGAACAGGGATACACAACCAATGGGGAGACAGGGAAAGGAAAACCTTCCAGAACTGGGGTGGGTAAGACCAAAGGGCCAACTAGAGGGGTAGAACTGGGGTACATTTACATAACTGAACATACTGCTGCAAAGGACTGTGGGGAAAGCAGGAACCTAGAGTGCCTGCTTCCAAGGCATTGCCCCTGAAGCTCTTCTGGGGGATTCACAGGTCTCCACAGTGGAACAAAATGAACTTTGAACTAAATTAGCTTTCTCAAATCCTGTAAGCAAATTGCATTGAAAACAAGAAAAATAATAAATTGTAAATATTGAGGAATAATGATCTCCTCATTCAGCTTTAGATATATACAGGAGAGACATAGAATCATAGAAGGTATTGGAAAGGACCTTAAAGATCATCTTTTTCCAAAGCTCCTGCCATGGGCAGGGACACCTTTCCTTCGATCAAGTTGCTCAGAACCCCACCCATCCTGGCCTTGAACATTGCCAGGGATGGGACATCCACAGCTTCTCTGGGCATCCTGTTTAGTGCCTCACCACCCTCACAGTAAAGAATTTCTCCCTAACAGCTAATCTACATCAACCACTCCCTTTTGTCCTACCACTACAAGCCCTTGCCAAAAGTTCCCCCAGCTCACTTGTAAGCCCCCTGAAGGAACTGGAAAGCTGCTACAAGGCCTCCATGGAGCCTTCTGTTCTCTGGGCTGAACAACCCTAAGTCTCTCAGCGTTTCCTCGCAGGATAGGGGTTCCAGTCCACTGGTCAGCTTGGTGGCTTTCCTCTGTACTCACTCCAACAGGGCCACATCCTTTTTGTGCTAGAGGCACCAGAGCTGAATGAAGAGACTGCTCCAGATGGGGTCTCTGCAGAGCAGAGCAGAGCAGAGCAGAGCAGAGCAGAGCAGAGCAGAGCAGAGCAGCAGAATCCCCTCCCTCATCCTGCTGCCCATGATGCTTTGGATGCAGCCCAGGATGCAGATGGGTCTCTGGGCTGTGAGTGCACATTTACAGGTCATACTCAGTGTTGTGTCCATCAATACCCATATTGCAGGGCTTCTCTCAACCCACTCATTTCCCAGTCTTAATTCATGTTTGAGTTTGTCCCAAAACAGGTGCAGTTTCTTACACTTGTCCTTGTTGAATTTCATGAGGTTCACATGGGCCTACCTCTCAAGCCTGTCACTGTGCACCTAAATGGCATCTCTGCCCTCATTCAGCTTGATGTCATCTGCAAAGATACTGAGAATACATCTAAGCTATCTCTGTATCTCTCTATTAAATTAACAGATAGATCTACTTCTAATGCAGAAGTTAGCTGATTCATCTGTCTCTTTTCAGATGACAAGACTGCCTTCCATTCTGTCAATAGCCTCTAAAAGATAATTAGATCGTCACCTTAGATGTGGACTCTTTAGTAGTTAAATGCCTAAAATTAGGCATTTTGCTAATTCTAGTATTGCTGGAGACAGAGTAGAAAAGAAGCTTGCATGGGTAGAGGGAGGGAAGTACATTTCTTTATTGTATTAAAAATACAGAAGATATGCAGAAGACAGATTGTTACAATGGGAGATGTATAGACAGATATTTTCACTTCTAACTAACTGAAGGTTGTATAACTAAACCAGTCATTGACACTCACATAGCAGATAATGTCAGGTTTTCAAGACACAGAAATCACATCTTACCTGGTAAGTCCACAGCATTTTCCCAATGCTATTGTTTCCCTAGAGAGATTGCAAACTGCTATAAAGAGATGATTTAATTCATTACAAAAATTGCCTGAAAACCTCATAATGAGAGGAGAAAAAGAGAGACTAAAGAGCTAATTATAGAAATAGTTAGAGGCAGAAGCATTTTAATTTGAGTTGTCTATTTTTTAATATTTGGGGAATCCTTGTAATCTGAAATTTTCTCCCTCTTTTTCATTAATACTTCTTTCTTCTTTTTTAGTTTACATCTATTTCAGATACTCTTCATAATTTGTCATTAGAAGACTGCAGCTGCTTGTTGAAAAACTCAAACTCACTTGTTTGATGATTTTTAACTTATAAGTGACCTTTTTTTTGTTGAATAGCAAGTTTAGAGGGACAAGTCTTGAAAGTTGTCTTCTAGAAGAAAAAGTCTTGAAATAAGAAAATAATTTAAACATTTATGACACTTTGAAGCAAGAATCTCTTTCTAATTAGCTTTTCCTCATGGCTTGAAAGAAAGATCATTTGCAGGTTTGTTATGTTTGCAACATAACCTGTTTGCCAGTAAAGCCACATTCACTGCAATCAGTCAATTTGTCTTTTAAAAGTAGCAGCAATTTACACTGAAGCTTTGCTAAACTGCCAAAACAATACCTCAGAATCAATAAAAATATGCTGATATAAACATTCAGCATTTTAAAAAAATAATTTTGCTGTAAACTATTTTGAAAATATTTCTAAAGGAAATATTATGTGGGAGTGAGGATGGTAAACTAATAGAAGGAAAGAGAGATCTGGTTGACAGGGGAGGTGTCTCCCCTCTCAGTTAAAGAAATAGAGGCATGCCTTGCTGAAGTCCCAGTGAGACTTCCATAAGTGTAGGTAAACAACAAAAGTAAACTGCATTTAATTAATTAAATTAAATTTAATTAAGTATCTGTAATACTTTCTGGAAATGCACGCAGATAATATTTGGTAGGCAGGTTGTGTGAACAAAGGATAACATTGGTAAAATCAGGCAGGTTTTTAGTACATTTAAAGTGTCCCTAACTTTTTTGCAGAAGGCTTCTTTTTCCTAGCGAGTCTGGACATCTGTTATAAGGGAATATCTTTCTCTGCAGACTTGAAGGACCTTCTAAAAGATTATTTTAAACTTTGAGGGGTTCAGTCCTTGCTCAGCACATCAACTAAAATGTATTACTGACATTCTGTCCCAAACTCTCTGTCTACTACTTTTTGGTCTATACTTCTTAAACTAAACATCCATAGTAAAAGATCCGTTTTAAGAATCCCTATTTTTGTGCACAGTTTCATTTGCAAACTGAAATTTAAGACTAGTGAGAAACTCAGACCTGCTGTACAGGAGATCAAAATTCTGCACAATCACTTTTAGCTCCCAAAATTTCATTCAGCTTCATGAAGTTAAATGAAAAAAAAAACCAAAAACCAAAACCAAATGAAAATAGCAACAACAAAACAAACCGAAAAAAGATCAAATTGTGCAATAAATTCACTCAAGTATCAAAAATTAATTATTTATTTTCTTCTGAAGAAGAGCAACGAAAAAGAATAAGAAGACTTGCCTTAGGCCTGCTATATAGAGAGAAGTGCTTAAATGTTCTTTTCCATCTGTTGTTTGGTCTTTCAGAGCCCCCTAGGGTCTTCAGAACTGCTCAAAGTGGAACTGCTCTGCACTTGCCTCTGTCATAATGCTTAAAATTGGAAACTGACCCTGAATCACAGGTCATGTAGCACAGTGCTGTCATCAGACCATTCTCACTAATGCAATTTTAAATACTTCTGCAACATTAGTGAATACAAGACAAAACAGGCCACCTGCTCCTATATGTTGATGGAATGCCAAGAGTCTAAGCTGATAGTCAGAAATGAACAATTGAAGGAAGCACTTATTGCTTTCCCATTCAACATCCAAGACTTCGTACAGTGCCAAACTATAAATATCTTAAGTTTAAGCTGCTTAAGGTCAGCGGATTAGCATTAACAGTAAGGAAAACTCAGTGCAATAAACTCTTATATCATCACAGTTAGTAGACATGTTTAGAAAGCAGAAAACAACATAGAACAACTGGCACAGAGAAATTAAGTAATGAAAACGTATATTGTGATTCTGTGCTCAAAGAATATTAGGCAAAAAATTTTGCAGCTTTGTTCTTAGAGCTATTAACAAACCCTTATTTTAGATCGCTTCCAAAATCTCAACATCATGCTTTCAGAAGTTATTCCAAGCATATGGGAAAAGACCAAGCACAATTGTTATTCCATGGAATACTTACAAAGAGCCCCAAATCCAAATCTTTCCAACTCGTATTCTGTGTGATCTCTCTACTACCTTATTTTTAACATTACTTTTATCACCCTTAGATAGTTTCAGTTACGCCACTGTAGAATGAGGCTAAAAATGTGCATCGTATCAGGCACCCTACTTGTATTAATCATTCAAGGAGCAGTCTTTCCCATACATTTTCAAAGCAGTCATTGACAAATTCACAACCCAGAAATCTGTTTTTCCTCATTCACTAAATTTTTTTTACTGTCTTTTTCTCTTTGTTATTTCATAATCATTCTTTCTTGAATATTTTATTTTTTTGATGCACTGTTACACTTTTGTCTTGATCCCTCTTGACAGCTGTTTTGCTCTCCAATTTACATGTTAGATTTTACTTGATCTGTATGCCATCTTTGATCTTTCTGTTTCTTTTCCTTCAGTCACAAGGATGCAGTAGGAAGTTACCTGCACCTGGGATGATGCCATTCTTTCTGATGGTAGGTAGAAAGGTAACTAGAAAAATGAATGTCCAGGTCATCAAACTTCTTAAAAATAATGACCTGTGTTTATGGGTCCCTTGAGAGGCAAAGCAGTGGCATTAGTGACACCCAACACATTTTCATCTAAAAGAAGTAGATTACTGTAGTTTCTGGTGTCATTGAGTAAAATTTTCATGCATGTGCTTCTGTCAGATATGGTTACCAACATATTTTTTTTATTCTAAATCTAAAAGCCAATTTACAGTCTTCAGATGGAAAATCACATATTGCCTTATTTTAGATGAGAGAAAGATGAGTGAGAGACTTTGAATACTGCAAAATATGTCTTAAATACAAGAAATAGAATATTATCTCTGTTAGAGTGAGTAATTTCCAAAGGGAAGACAGAATTATAGGACGGTTCCCAAAGCAGTCTCCTCTTCAATTAGTGCAGTGATCATAATCAGCATGAAATTTCCAGAGAGAAAACTGAGCACAAGAGAAAAATCCTTTGCCAACTTTGAATCCACTATGAAAAAGTTATTAGTGGATGAGCAACTTTGCTTTTCAGCTGGAAATAGAGAAAGAAAACATTTCTATTTGCCTTTTTAAACAATTATATGATAAATAGTTTACCTTCATTTCTATTCCCTGTATATTTACAAATTCTGCAGCAGTGTTCTGTGTTCAGATTTTAAATTAAAACAGCTGGCTGAGTTAAGAGCAGTTACAACATCATTAGCTAACTTCAGGGCACACTCCTTCTTTGAGACTTTCATTTTTACAGTGAGGGTGTGAACTCTTCATATATCCCTGACATTCTAATATCCTTCTCCAGAAAAAGAAAGCCAAACTGATGCTCTTTTTAGGTGTTTTGAAAACAGAACTGAAAGGAAGAAAAGTTCTTCAGATACAAAGAATTTTCTTGTCCTGGTAGATTAAAACATTTTGAAACTCTGTGTCACAAAGCACTTTCTAACATTGTTGTAACAACAATGGTGGGTTTTTTAGTTCTTATATTTGTTTGGGGTTTTTTATGGGTTTTTTGGCTTTTTTTAATGAAATAATGCAGTCACTATTTTATGAACTTATTGAAATAGCACTTTGGGTGCTATTTAATTCAAAACTTCCTGGACATAACAATTTTCCTACTGAATTTAAGACTGATTTGCTCTTTCCTGAACTAGGACCTCATGGGGCATTTCTACATGATGGTACACTTGCAGAAGGCACATGAAAAGTTTTGTGATGCTCCTGCTAAACTTTTGCCATTTGTCTTAGGTTTGGCAAGGTTTTGGTTGTTTTTGACTTCTTGAGAAACTGCCAGCACCGGTCCCTGTCTGACAGTGCACTGGTGACAGTGGTAGCACCTCTGAGAGAACTTAAGAAGAGGCAGGAGGGGGAGCAGAGCAGGGAGTGAAATCAAACTGTGCAGCAGCAACTGCAGCTGGAGAGAGGAGTGAGAGCATGTGAGAGAAGCAGCCCTGCAGACACAAAGGTCAGTGGAGAAAATGGAGAGGGGGAGCTCTGGGCACCAGACCTGAGATTCCCCTGCAGTCCATGGCACAGACCATGATGAGGCAGCTGCGTCCCAGGGTGGAGGAGATACCCAGCTACAACCTAGGCAGAATCCCACATCAGAGCAGGCAGATGCCCAAACAAAGCTGTGACCCCAGGCTGGAGCAGGTATGCGGCACAACTGTTGACCCCATAGGGAACCCATGCTGGAGCAGCCTGCTCTTGAAGGATGGCAACTCATGAGGGACTCACACTGAGTATCTGGTAAGGAGCTGCAGCCTGGGATAAGGATCCATGTTGAAAAAGTCCATAGAGAACTGTCTCCCACGGGAAGGACATCACACTGGAGGAAGGGAAGAGGCAGAAGGAAGGAGCCATACAGATGCGTTTTGAACTAACCACAACTTGCATTTCCATTGTACCTGTTATGCTTTGGGGATGGGTAGAGAAAAAAATAGGGAGAATTTGAGCCTGGAAAGAAGGGAGGGATGGGGTGAAGGTGTTTTACTTTTGTTTCTCATTATCCTACTCTGACTTGATTGGCAGCAAATTAAGTCAGTTTCCCTGAGCTGAGTCTATTTTGTCTGTGAAAAATAATTGGTGAGTGATCTCTTTCCATCACGATCCCAATCCATGAGACTTTCATTATGCTTTCTTTCTCCTGTCCAGCTGAAGAAGGGGAGTGATGGAGAAACTTTGGAGGGCACCAAGTATCCACCCAGAGTCAACTCAGCACAGCATTACACTTCTGTGAGGTGACCTATAAAATGTGCAGTGCAGACATAGCCACAAGATCAGAATGAAGAGGTGGAGCCATCTGTACACCAAAAAGCTAAACTGAGGACTGTGTTTATTAAGCTCAGTATTTTAGTTTGCCTGTACTACATTGGCCATGTCATATACAAACTAATTAGTTTTCTACAGGTTCCTAATTCTGCTTGCAGGGTCTTCTCCTGCCCACACAATCTAAACATGCATAAACAGATTGAAAGATATTAGGTACACAACAACCAAGAGGGACTACTTTGATTTCTGTGTTGCCCAAAGTGAAATCTTTATTATTTTTACATTAAAAGGGATTTTACTTCTGTAAAAAAAATCTGGTCCGTTTTCTTTTTCTTGCCCCATAGAAAAACCTGAATTTAAAAGCTCATTATTACCTCTGAATCTGAATGGGGCATCTTGCACAAGGTGAACACAAGGTATATAGATTTCTAGCAGAAAGATTAAGACATAAAGGTAAAGTTTCAGACACTTTTTCCTCCTTCCCAGGCCTGTGGGTTTTCTGCCTTCCCTCCTGTCTCCTCTATGCTATGACAGGCTGGATTTCTGCATCTGTACAACAGTCTGGATCAGGACACTTACACAGCTGAGAAGAAGCCAAAGAAAACAAAAAAAGATTGAGTTTTCATTTATCTAGATAGCTGCTAGCACCAGGCCATAGACAGTAGCAGGATATGCAGCCAAAGCAGGGGAGTAACGGAGAGATCATTACCTTTAATGGCAGACAGTTCTGCTGGTTTAGGGAGATTGTAAAACCACACTGCCTGGTCATCACTCACAGAGGAAAGAAACCCAAATGGGAAATATGAAGCAACTAAAAGCCCAAATATAGTTTAAAATCTGTAGAGATGAGTGCAGACTTTGGGGCTGTAGACATGAGTGTTGGAAAAATTTTAAACAAAACCTCACTTTGCATGCAGAATAAAGGACAATACTTGGTTTTGAAGCACATGATAAATTAAATAACTTTTAATTGTTGGGCAATGGCAACTGAATTCTATGAAACCAGAGAGAATAGCACTCCGTACAAAAAGTGGAGTGTAAGAAAAAAGTTCTATTTTAAGGAAAGTGCAAAAAAGAGCATGTGGCTAACCTCATTAAAAAAGAAACAGTCTTATGATTTTGAAGGACTGAACACCTATTGAGAGAGCAGATCAGGAGCAGATTCTGGGACAAGAAGTTCAGAGATGTCATGGATCAGGTGGGGGGCGGGTGAACACAATGAATTTCTGACAGAACAATCAGACACTGTCAGGGACAGGAAGTCAGAGTCTGTCATGAAGCTACGCAAGAGTTCACAGCATTCTGTAACTGAGTATCCAATTTGACAAGAAACAATATCTGAAGAAGACAGGTGCTGAGTTTAACCCTGGTGGGCAGCTGAGTCCCAAGCTGCTGCTCATTCACTACCACCTGGGGGGATGAGGGAGAGAATAGGAAAAGTGAGAAAACTCATGTCTTGAGACAAAAACAATTTAATAGCTAAAGCAAAAGCTGTGCACACAAACAAATCAAAACAAGGAATTCATCCACCACTTCCCATATCGGCGAGTATTCAGCCATCCCCAGGAAAGCAGGGCTCCATCACGTTTAGCAATGACTTGGGAAAACCAAATACCTCAATTTCCTCTTTCTCTCTCAATTCTTACTAGACAAGTAATCAATCAAGAAATAAATTTAGTATGTTTACAAACATCTGCAAAGCAGGTTGACAGTACGTATAGATGCTCAGATGAGCTCTGTCAATGGAAAAGGCTGTACAATTGTGGCACCTATGCATTAGAGGCAAAAACAGCATCACAGCAAAACAGAAAGTATGGGAAAGAAGACAAATAAAAGACAGTGATGAGTTTATCCTGATCTAGCAATACTATCAGAATTTAAAGAAATTAATTATGTTCTTTGCACTTTCCCCTTCTCTAGTATCAAAACCATGGTGTAAACGAACATCATTTGTGGATTGAACAACCAGCAAAGTATACACTACTGATTTCGGTTCCCTAAATTCAAAGATCTCAGCATTATCCTATATTCAAAATAAACACAATCATTTATCCTGTGACTTGAGTCTGGTTAGGAATCAAGACCTAAAGCTTAGTCCTATTCTTCATTAAAAACTGACTCATCTGGGTGATGGTTTTCTTGGGTTTACAATGGGTTATAAAATTTTAATATAAATACTAGTAAGCAGTAAATAACAAGATGATCAGCATAATTGTGGTCAAATAATTTTATCTAAGATTTTTTTTTTTATCAATGAAGTAAAATTTTTTCAGAGGCTGAGTTAGGACAGATAGCTTGAATGGGTAACTGTACAAAGTCTAGAATATATATAATACCTAGAATACATGTTAATATCAAGTTTAACTCCCAGAAGTCAGAAAATTATTTATGCTGTTCCTTTTGCTTTAAGGTGGTTGTTATGGCAAATGAAGGCTACAAAAAGATGAGCTCATTAGGAAGAGTCAAGGGCAGGCAAGGAAGAATGTACACATGTATATTTCATTAGGCCAATAAAAATGATATATAAACCACTGCAATGTCAGAAACAATTTAAGACTTCTCAGGGTTGAACTATACTGAAAATTTCATGAGCATCGATCAAGATTATTTTGTGGGATAATCTATAGACATGTTTCAATTGATTTATTTTCCTCTCCCTAGTTTGATAGACTTCTGTATAACCTCTGTAAAGTGAATGTCATTGGATATTTCACAAGAAGGAAGGCTTGTTTTTCTATCCACTTTCTACCTTTTAGACCAAGTAATCATTTACTTAGAGACATCAGCAGCTGTCACTGATAAGGTGAGACACTTTTCATTCACTCCTAGGAAAGTCACTGTATTTTTAGCAGTTTTTCAGGATTTACGACTTTAAACTACAGACCATAATGAGAGGTGTGTTTATTTTGGTTTATGTGTGTGGCATTTCACACACTATCAAAAAATATTGTGCAGCAAAGAACCACACACAAAAACAATGAGTCAGTATCGTTTTTTCAGTCGGCAGGTTTCAGAAGAATAGAGGTTAAAAGTGAAAAACCACCACTTGTCCCTGTCACAAAAACTTTGGAAAAGTTTTGAGGGAATAGGAAGTGAAGGAATGGGTCATTGATGTTAGAATTTATTTCTGGATAATCTAAAAATTATGTTATGACACATTTGCATTGCACTTAATGAATTATATAAATATATATACTTTAAATTAATGTTCTATATTAGTGTGTTTTTTTCCTTGGAACTAAGAGACCAATTTTTAACAACTAAAAAGTGCTTCTAAGTTTACCTCCTTGTTGGACAGTTTTCCCATCCTTATCAAAACATCTGCACAAACTTCCAGTTCTCTGATCATAGATTCCAAACAATCTCTAGTCTTCTGTTTTCTGTATCTTATGTACAACCTACCAGCACAGGAAACTGCAACAATACAGCATGACAGGAGAATTAAAATGTAGGAAAATGTAGCAGTGCGGGTGCCCATTGGAAAGAGGAACTCCACTGGCTTCATATCTCATTATGATCTGTGATTGGTGTGGTGCAGCACTGGAAAACACAGCTCTGTTTTTTATGTCTGTCTTGGACTATGACTTCCACAGCTCTGCATGGATACAGTAGTCCTGTCGCCAAATTTCAGTTTTTGGATGCAAGACATAAATACTACTAGATCTTCTACTACTTTACATCTGTGTATTGGCTTTATTAAGTGAGTTTAGATATTAATTACTAGCCAGATGCTGATGCTAGTATGGTTCTAGGTGCTCCTGCCATGTGCCAGTCTCCATAAAAACTTACTGATCACAGTAATTTGTGGACAAAGGTGCCAAAACAAATTTGAATTGTTTATGTTACCAGCACAGAACATCCTCCAGTTTGAAGTCATAACTAAGAAGGTGTTTTGGAGGCCACTGAAAAGTTGTTGAAAAATAAACTTAGCATAAACAGGAAGCTGGGACACATCATCCAGGTAATGATTGCTATAAAAATTTTAACCTTAATATTATTACTGGGCTATACTTACTATTTGAGGAAAATTATTTTCTTTTGTGAACTGAGTTCACTCAGTTTTTATGAACTGAGCAGCCACTGATACTTTATGTATCTCTGACCAAATATAGGATCATATTCCAAGGTAGTGATAGCATCAAAACTAACAGCACGCAGTTAAAAATTAATCATTATGGTTTCAAAAAGGACAATGAAACATGGAAAATACTTGTATTCCTTGCAACATCAAGAAATATTACTTTTTTTTTTTTAAAGGGGGATACATGAAGGAATCAGCCCAACTCCTGCAGGTGGCCTCCATGTCATAGCAAATGACGAGGTCTTTAGCATGTACAAAATAGGAGGGATCCTGCCCTTTTGTTGCTCTGCTAAACACAAGACTTCTGATGACACAGAAATTCTAAAAGTAAGAAAAACACGGAACTTAAAATTCAGGCTAGATGATTTCTTCAAAATCACCCCGAAATTGAATGTTTTGAGACTTTTCTTCTGTAGAATACACGGTAGGCACAGATATGAGAAGGCAGGAAAGAGACCTTGGCAGTCTCCTGATGCTTGCACTGCAGCATCATTCTTCGTTCTTCATTCTTCTCACATGGTCAGCTCTGAAGCAAGAGGATATTTAATACCCAGAGGACTTCTAGTGTGTTAAAAATTCAGCACATGCTCAGTTCATTTCCTCATCTGTGTTGCACCACAGTAAATCCTTCATATTAATGAACATTGAAATATCCCTCTTAAATAGAAGGCATATATAAAACTCTCAGGAAACTGCATATGTCAGTCAGTAGGTAAGACAGCTTCACATGAAACCAGACAGAAACTTAGCCTGCATTGTGTCAGGATAGAGTTTGCACTCTGCCTTGAAGTCTCAATATAAATTCTTAAATTGTCACCATATCAAGTGCCTGCTAAGTTTCTGTCATAATGCCAGGATAAATTCTGAATCAGACCTCACAGACGACTTACAAATCCTCTTTGCATAGCACCTTAAAGAGATACTATTTTGGGAGAGGTTAATACCATGAAAACCCCTTATCCAGTTAGTTCCATGCAGAATGAAGCTTTGTAATGGAATTTAGCCACTTCCTGTACCCTACTTGGCTCCATAGCGTGTACTTCAGAGCCATCCAGTGTTAGAAACGAGGTCATTTACCTAAAAAAAGCAATATTATGCTTTAAGGCTTCAGTTTCTAATTTATCTCTCCCAGTTTAGAGCACATATGCCCAATACACACTAATTTAAATCTTGCAGAAACATTAGTTTTTAAATTCAATTACAGAATTTCTAGTGCTAAACATAGAAAAGGAAGAGGATCACAGTGAACTGAGAAATTCTGTGTCCTGAAAAAATAAAAGATCATTTGACTCCTATTTCTCTTAGTGGCAGCTCACATCAGTTGCAAACAATGTGCTCCATGTTTGTTCATTGTTTGGAGGAGAAGTCTGTATTATCTGGAGGGAATGGCTGTCTCCGTATTAGAAGGCTGAGAATTTACTCTGTGGCTCTTCCTTTCACTAAAATCTTCCTCTGAAGGAGAGAATTTTATTGGCAAAATATTTAAAGAGTTATCACTACTTATTTTCCCCTTTGAACTGACACACCATGGAATCTCTTCCAGGAGGAAGGGACCATGGCATTTCATTTTGCTGTCTTTAAAGATCATGATCTTCTGTCAGTGTTGAATAGATGTACGAGATTTTTTAATGAGCTTTAGTTCAGACTAACACTTCACAGAGATTCTTACCAAATACAGATTACTTCTAAAATAATAAACGAATGCAACAATAGCCACAACAATGACATAAAAATATTAATTAACTTCACAGTCATGTTATCATAATTTTGGAGGCTTGGAAAATAGATTGGAAGCAGAGCAGGAGCCAACACTGAGCAAGGAATCAAAGCAGAGCTAAGAGAGAAGAAGTACAAGGGAGTCTGATGGGCTGAAGTGGGAAGTAAAATTTGGTCTGGAGGAAAAGCAAGAAAAAGTTCCCAGTTCAGGCTGAGTTATACCCCAGGAATTCTTGTCTCCAGTCCTGTGTCCTATTTGGCTTTCCTGGGTCGATGCTGGACATGAGTCATCACTTCAGTTGCCTGATGACAGCAGGCTGTCACTCAGTGCATGGCTGTCAGCAGCCTGCTCTCACAGGTCCTGGATCCAAGTGCTGGAGGAGACTGTGCTCCTGGAGAAAGCACATTTCAGGGCCCAGGGAGGCCAATGGGTGAGCCCCAACTCATACAGTATCATTGTCAGAACATCCAATTGTTATGCTCCAAACACCACTGTTCTCTAGAGCTAGATCACATCGTGTTTGTGCCAGCTAATGGATTCACAGGCTCTATAGAGCTGGGAAAACATGCATGAAAACAGAGAAATTGACAAGAGAAACTCCTATCTTAAGCCAGAAGCTCGAGGTTAGGCAGTATGGAGAACATAGAATTGCATTGCCCAAATGAGTAAATTTCTGATGTATATGATATTCTGCTAGAACAACAGAGTTCATTTTTCATGTATTATTTTTCTTCAAAAGTTAAAAATTCTAATTTGAAAAACAAGTTCAGAATCAGCAGCTTCATCAAATGAACATCACAAATTAAATTTCATAGAGATAGTGAGTAATACATAAATCAACATTCAACTAACCATTCACCCAAGCTTTTCTAGAAGGTCAATATTAATCTCCAATTTGCATACACAAAAGGTAGATCATGCAAAAAAATCACTATTTTTAGTGTAAAAGTAATTACATTTTTAACTGACACCTTCAAACCTTGATTTTCACATGGATAAGCGATAGTTAGAGATTCTGTTGGCCACATTTATTTCTGATGTGTGGTTATCAACAGAAGAAAAATTCCTTATAGAATAAAGGCTAATCCTTGAAAAAAACAGTTCAACATGGGTTCCTAATGCAAAGTTGTAGCTAAGAGTGTAAATGTAGTCTGTGCATATATAATTAGAGAAAGATCAAAGAGAATAAGGAAATAGCACTACTTTTTCAATAATTATCATCACATACTGAGGTTATTACTTGACACATATTTTAAAAAGTTTTTCTGCAGAATGAACAATGTGCCAAGATACATCAAAGATGCATTGTAAGGCTCGAGGTCCACTCATGCCCTTTGTCCCCACAAGCTCACCATGACTTACAAGTTTTGTCTAGGTCACAGGCTTCATTACCAGAGTGGAGGGATTTTTTATGACACTCGTAACTACCAGGCTTTGAAACTGAATCTGGAAAATTTCAATGGGAAATCTTGAGCTGTGAGAATTCTTTATCATAGAGCTATTCTGCTTGATTCTCTATCACATAATTTCTTCAGCTCAGGTTGAGTACTGTTTTTAAATACAAATGGATGTGTTTTATGCTAAAAGTTCTGTTTTCCTTTACAATAAACAATAATGAAGTAAATCTGTCATCCCCCAAAATCTAGGATTTGTCAAATTACAGATAGTGTTGTATGATTCCTTTACCAAGGGGGTTTTCCTATACCAGAAAAATGTCAAATCTGTGTTCTGCAATAGGTTCAATAGGTCAGAGTCACTTGAACTCTCCTTTATACTGTCTAGCGTCTGATGGAGATTTCCAAATAGGCTCTTAATCTGATAAGCTTATTCTTTCACAAAGACAGGAGCCTTAAATTTCCCCAACCTGTCAAACATGCTGTAAAGTAACCCTCACAGAATGCTGGACTTATACGTCGCTGGGCAAGATGTGAATACTTTTCCACTTATCTCAGTGGAAGGTGAGTGGAAGGTGTGGGGATTCCTACCTGTAGGCAGTATAAGAATATTCTCAGTGGAAGGTTGTTATCTTGACCTAAAAACCAAGATACTGAAAACAAATATCCTCAAAGAGCTGAGCCCTTTGCTTACCTGGCTCTGGACGCATTTAGAATCATATTCCTTTCAAATACTAGTTATGTGTCAATTTTAAATCACATGAAGCCATCCAAAGGTGATGCACAAACTGTGTACAACAGCATATAACTATGGAAATTAGCTTTTTTTTTCCTTGTTCTAATATTTAGCTTGTAGTGTAGCTAGATATTAATTCAATTGTGAAGTGAAACAGAAAAGAGAATTAACCTACCTGAAGGTATAACAGAATTAAAATTCAGACCTTCCAGACTCTATAACCTTTCTGAATAGTAAAGATAAAAGGCAAAAACTTAACATAGCCAGCAACACAAATTAATTAATTTCTAAATATGTGATTATAGCAGAAATCAGGAAGTGTTCCCAGCTCTATCAATTATTTATTATGCTACAAGACATTTCAAATAGTTACACACTGGGAATTCTCAATTCACAAACCAAGAAACCTCAAAAAAAGATCTTTAAGTATAAGAACATAGACACTAAAGAGAAAAAGTAATGCTTCAAACAAGTTTCTTCTTTTCAAGAATACAAAAAATGAGATATTACATGATGGATACATGAATACTTTGAGATGTTTTAAATCTCTCCATGAACTCCTCCTCTTAGGTCTTACACCTACATTTCAGTCTCATTTAGAATATCTAGCCTTGAAAATTGCAACGTGTCCAGACAATGATGAAGTCCAGAGGTGCATGGGGAGATACACACAGTACCTTCTCTAACAAAGAACCCTTAGTACAGAAGAAAATGGATCTCATTTAGGAAGACTCGTATCTTTATTCCTATCAAGGTAAATTAGGATTTTGTGGGTTAAACAAATGGCTCTACAAAAACATACTGTGAGAAGTGACTATTGCCAGATACTGTGACTTTAATTTTTACATTCTAGAGTACAAAATCATAGAATGGTTTGAGTTGGAAGGGACCTTAAAGATCATAATTCCAACCTCCTGCCATGGGCAGGGACACCTTCCACAGGTTGCTCAAGCCTGGCCTTGAACAAATGGGATATCCACAACTTCCCTTGGCAACCTTCCAATGCCTCTCCATCCTCACAGTAAAGAACTTCCTCCTAATATCTAATCTAAACACATTCTCCTTCAGCTTAAAGCCATTCCCCCTTGCCCAAGTACTACAATATACCCTTTCTCCTCAGCCCCCTTCAGGCACTGGAAGGCTGCTCTAAGGTTTCCCCAGAGCCTCCTCTTCTCCACATTGAATCACCCCAACTCTCTTAGTCTTTCTTCACAGGAAAGGTGCTCCAGCCCCCGGATTATCTTTGTGGCTCTCATTTATGCCTTGGTCCCCTTGGCAGGTTTATGGGAACGTTGTTTAATTCATTCTGGGCAATGTGGCAAATTTTGAAACAACACCAACAAAGTAATAAGGCACTTCACAAACTTGAACTTAGCAGACTTAAAATTAGCCAACTTCAACTTATCCAGACATAACAAGGCGCTTAGTAAGGCATTGACTGGAATTTCGAGAAAAAATTAGAAGAAAGTGAGAAAGAAAGAGAAAGAAAGGATAATGGTAGAAAAACATCATCACCTGTGGATCCATCAATGAGACTTCATTGTTGCAGTTTCGATGTCCACTGGTCAAAGTGATGGTCACAGTCTTTATCAAAGACGTAGGCGTAGGGGAAGACCATGAAACACAAAGTTCACTGGGTTAAAATACATTCAAGTTTGGGTAAAACACCCAGGTACTTCCCTTGGGGGTGGTACTTTAACACTGATGCAACACTGTGAATCATGTAAAACTGTGGACCATGCCCATTCCTCTCATGGAAGGCCACAGAAATAATTCTGGGGGCATTTTGGGGGTCTCTGATGGAGTTTATGACATTTTCTCTCATGTCATAATAATAGACCAAATAACACTCCATCAGAACGGATGAATAACGTGAATGTCCCAGTAGCTTTTCCTGGCAGGAAAGGGGAGAGGAGTTTTACAACTGAGCCGGTTGTGTAAGGGATGACACTGCTAGAATTAAAAGCATTATCCCACCTTGTAGGATCTGCTTATCAGCCTCTTCCCTTATCTATCTCAAACCCAGCTTCTTGCTAAGCAAATGTTGATCTGTCACGGTCATCCTCTGGTCCTCACACTCCCTGCACACGGGAGTATTTCCTTGAGCATCAATGGCAAAACATCCAATTGTTTGAGAGATTAAACATTAACATTTCAGTCTCTCACACCCTCCTATGGACCTGCTAGTGCATAATGAAGATTTTTGAAAGGGCTAAACATTTTAACAACTTTGAAGCACCGTATAACTTTGCGTATTTCATATTTAATTAACGTGTGCATAAACACACACACACATACACACACACACACACACACGTGTTTGTATATATACACATATAAATCTTTATTTATATGCATGAATATAAAAGTTGCAGTATTCCAGGGCCTCACCCTTGAGTCGCTGTATGTAATGACTGTAAACAGCCCATTAATTTCACATGCACAGACGTCAGCAGTTGCTGCCCAAGGGACAGGCCTGCCTAACAGCATCTCAGGGGCTGCAGGGATTAAAGCACAGAGCCTATTTTTTGGGAAAGTTTGCCATCTTGAGGCCGTATCAGGCAGCACCAGGAAAGAAACCAACAAAAGAAAAACACATTATGTGGATTTTCTGGATGTCTGTAGGCACAGTCAGCTCAAAAAAGCACTGCCTTTAATACATGAAATGTTTAGCTTTGTTAGCAATATCATCTTGCAAGCGTTGAGCTAAAGCTTTTACCCAAATCAGAATTAGTTCTTCACTCAGTGTAATGAGCTTCGTTGTAGTATGAGGGGATTTTTTTAAATATTCATAAAACGTAACCAAAATAATTAAATTGAATCTTGCTACAGTAATAAATCTTTTCAGAGATCATCTCCTGCTCTTCCGGTGCAGAAAAGATCAAATGAGTAGTAAAACCAAGTATGTTCATTGCAGACAGAATTCAGTATTTGTGTCAGCAAAGGGCAAAATTTTTTTTCTTTGGAGTATCATCCTTTTTGTTGTCCTTACAAATGTCTCTCAAACTACATGACTTTTTAGTTTTGGACAATGTTGACTGGTATTTCCATTTTTGTTTGTTTACATCAAATTGTAGAAGAAAATATTTTTTTGAATGAAAATACCATCAAAAGACTAAGAAATGTCTTCAAAGATATTTGGCAAATTTTCCAGCAAAGTTTTCAGAAAGACAGCAGTGTTACACTTTCAGGAACATTTGTGCATAAATCTGTCTCCTGCTGGGTTTAAGGATTTAATTTTGTTCTCTCTTTTCAGAGGAAATAGTTAATAATTTGGGTATGTTGCATTCTTCTTTACTCTTGCACCAAGAAAAGATATCTACTCAGTCGCCCGGGAGACATAGAATTTTTCAGGGGCAGTAAAGCAAGATGTTTAAGTTATGAGAAAAAGATAGTAGTATGGAAAATTCTCTCTTTTTGAGATATATTTTCTATGTGAATTAGCTGATACTCCCTGCATTTTCACTATGACAAAAGATCAAGTGTTAAAGATCAGCACCAAGATCAGACTTGCACCAGCAGGAGTTTGGCAACGTGGAAATGAAGACAATCGGGGTAATTTTGAGAGATCTTTGGCCTCCTGAAGCTCTTTTCACTAAGCTGCAATAGACATTTGTTGAAATTCTGTTCAAAAAAATATTGCTGGAATTACTGAACATAAGAGCATGGTTTCCACATGTCTTGGTGGGTTTATCTTCCTTAGTTTTTGTTATTATTTTATTGGCTTTGGAGTCCATGTAAATTTTTAGCTTCTGTAAAACTTGAGGCAAACATTTCCAACAGTACAGTTGCATTTGCATGTGATTGGCATCCTTTTGCTTACTTTGCATATATAACCACACAATTTCATATGATGACCCTTATTTCTTGCATTGAAAAAGGTGGTGGTCAACCCTTACTAAACATCAGGTAGTTTTCTTTTAATACAGGGCTAGTTCCCAGTCTTAGTTTACAGGTGCAGGTGGAATATGTTTACATTATTTTCTCTAGCTCCAATAAAAATTCTCTCAAGCCCCTGTGTTCACCAGGTGCAACTGAGCAAAAGTTTAGAGATGCCTTCCTTTTGTCAGAGACAGCAAATAGTGAACTCCATAAATTAGAAGATGCAAGATTACATCCTAGGAAAAGCACTGGACATGCAGAAAACCTTTGTTTCATGCTTCATTTAAGTGAACTTAGTTCAAATAGATCTTTATTCTGATTGCCCACCCAATATAGATAATAATATCTGTTGTAAAACAACTTGATATCTAAAAATGAGGCATACATAAGAGCTAAACATCATTAACACATGAACTCAGAAATTTGTGTCTTGTTTTGTCAAGTGGGTTGGTCCAGTGAAATAAAGATCCAAAATGTGAAGCAGCAGCAATTATTTGTTAGTACCACCAGAGAAATCTTGATGGAAATAACTGACTAAAACTCTACACTACTTCTCAAGGCAAGTGAGAGCTTGCAGCTACTTGTTAGCTGAAAAAGAACTGGAAATACTAGTGGGAAAAAAAAAAAAAAACATAAATAGAAAAACTTTATTTTAGCAAATCTTTTAAATACATTGCACACATTATGCTCCAGTATGCTCAGAAGAGAATACTGCTTTTCCTGTATTACTACAAACAGAATATTTTTTTTCTACATTCACTTTTTCTAACATAAAAGCATATCTTTTTATGTGGCATGTACCATAAAGCTGGGCTTTACAAAGAAGCTAAAAGAAATTAAGTATTCAAAATCCCAGTGAGTTCCCATTGCTTTTGTAAATTCTACTTCTACTGTTTTGATTAGTACAATCAGGTGTTATTTGGCTGCTTTTTGTTCTTTCAAAATTGTACAGATGTGCATTAGTCATAATAAAGACATCCTCTCTCTACAAAGCATGTGTTCACTGCCAATGAATTTAAAGGAAAATAATTTTGAGCTTTACATTGATTTGTAGTAATTTTTCTCTTCAGGAATCAAATACCACACTGCTTTCTAATAGGAATTTAATTAATTTCTCTTGTTCAACAATTAATTAGTTCATGATTTCTGTGTATGTATTGAACATGCATATTGACAGTTCTTTATGAGAAGAGGAAAGTCACGAAGAAACAGCACACATTTTATTCACACTTTGCAAACATAAATCTTAGCAATCTCATACAATGTGCTTCATAAGGGAACTGTACTTTTCAACCAATTTCTTCTTGTCATTTAATTTTTCCAGTACAGCATCCATTAACTAGGAGGCAAAAGGAAACTGAAAAAGAAAAATGATCATTTAACTTTGTTTTCTTCATGTGAAATACATCTATTAAATATCTTAAACTATCAGATTTCACTTAGTTCTGACAACTACCACACACACAATTCTGATCTTTAAAGTTCATCTGCCTGGTTAAGGTCTGAAAATTTGCTCTCTAACATAAAAATGACAAAAGAGCAGTGTAAAATGAAAAAAGATAAACTCCTTATTGAGCAATTCATGCTTTACTGACCATGTTAATGATGTAAACTGCAGTACCAGCATCTCTGTCATTTATCTTCAATCAGCTGATCAATAAAAGGTTACAGTCACCTCTAGGGCATGCAGAAATTGTAGTGTAGGAGTGTAAGTTCACTACTCTCAGGAGGATGAGACAGAACTACCAGTATAATTCTCAATGCTGTAGCAAATTGCCTTAGACTCACACACAAATCCTTGTAAATAATTTAAAAACAACACCAACACCAAAAACAACAACAACAAACCAAAACAAAACCAACCAAAAAAACCTCAAAAAACAAACAATAGCAAAACCCCAAAGAAACCTCTCAATGCAAAGTAAAATCCCAAACCTCCAACTGAATTAAATGGAATATGACACAAATGTCTGTTTCTCTAAAACCTACTACCAAAAAAACTGGTATCTGACACATCTACAGAGAAAAATTAAAACCTCTTTTAACTTCTCTCATATAAAAGATGCATTTGCATTACCAGTATCTTCAATGGAGATTTGGTATATTTTTCAGTGTCATCGCTTTAATGCTCAAAGAGCTTTTCTTTCAAAGTCTTGGTATATCAGTGCACTGTTTGCTGAGAAGTATTTTTAGAGGTGGCAAAGAATAATGGTCATGGCAGCTCTATCCAGAGCGGACAGTGCTGTGCCAGAGGAGAACAGGACAATTTTCCTTCACTGTTGAAAAGTCTCTGTCAGCTTCACAAAACTCTGTCAGCTTACTGAACACATGGTGAGACCAGTGATGACGGAGGGGTCAGTACCACCCCAAAAGTAACAGCTCATTCAGAAGAAGAGATAATTTTACATTATAAAGTCACCAGAAATAAATAAGGTAAAATATAGAAGCTGGTGGAATGAGCTGCTGGGCCAAGCATCATTTTCTGCTTTTCACAACTTTAGTTCAAAGTAACACTTTTCCATCTAGAACTCCTGTTTAGTTCCACACTTCAGTATTGCTGCTCTAGTTTCATTTTTTCACTTTTCTGTTCCATCTGAAAGAGAAAATTGTATGATCCTTACACCAGATAGAGTAGTGCTTGTTTCCTAGATACACATGAAACAAAAAAATACAAAAGAAACAAATAAAAACCCCAGACATAANAACAGTATACCAAATATATATATATATAATATATATATTATAATATATATATATTTATAACTGCTAACAAGTCAGGGAAAAAATCTAAAAAAGAAAAATCTTGTTAATAGAAGGCATGTTTTGTGAAGAAATACAATGGCAATCCTACGTGCTGCTCAACAGTCACTCTGTAGCTACAGAAAATGGACAACAACATGTATTATTTCCTTTTTCTGCAGGAAAGGTGTTTTTTAAGGGCTGGTCCTTGCTGGCTGAACATGTCTCCATCTGTCATAAATAAGTGTGTGGTAAGAAATTTCTAGACGACATCTACACCTGTCATCTTTCTCCTATGTGCTATTGTGATGACTTTTTGGGGAATAGAGGGCTCAAATTCACTGAGCACAAATCTATTCAGTGTAATATAAGACGTAATCTTATCTGAAATTCTGGGACACTTACTTGCTACTATGCTTTAAAACCACTGACTCCAGTATCCTGTTCACTCTAATTTCTCTCCCTCTTTTTCTAGGTATGATTTTTATGAGAACACTGTTTATCATTACCTCAAAGTCTCTAATTCTTCTTCCCTAGCTTGACTACATTCATTTCTGATACATTTCACCTCCTTAATGCTGTACCTAAGATGAATGGTTTCTTATTGATGTCTCTGGCTTGTATCATTCTTACCACATTTTACTTGCTGCTCACTACTCTCTGTGGCTTCCATGTCATGGCAAAGTGATCTTTCAAGAACTCTTACCGTTTAAGTGATTCATTTAAATCAAGAGCATTTGAAAGTGGAACATTATGTCATTCTTTCAACATCTGTTGGTTTCAGAGAAAGTGATGTGTGTTTCTCTCTGGTTTTCTTTCCATACAGACACCCAGAACTGGATTATCTCTACAGTTTTAATCTTTAATAGAAGCTTGTCAGATTTACTTTTAATGATGGCTCTGTAACTATCCTAGGAAACTTCCCTTTACATTTCTCCTGAGAAATTCAGAACCATTGGAGTAATCTCTACTCCAAAGCATTCATCCCAGCTTCAAAATATGCCATATGCTTGGGGCAGGCTTTGAAAGTTCAGCAAGTGCTAAGTGCACACCTAAGAAGTGAAAGCTTGTTTTTACCACTGATCATTAGATGTTTTAATACAGAATGATACTTCTTTCAGATTTTTTTACAATTATCTGTGCCACAACCCACATAACATTAATTGTGGTGATCCTAAATCAGTCCTGAATCAGTCATGGTAGGCTTTAACAGAAGTAGTACTTAATTGAACCATATGATTTCACATCTGAACATGCGAACTACATCTGGATTACACTAATTTTATTTCTTTATTTGACTTCACAGATTTAGAAATCTCTTCTTTGATAATAGGACGCTATATGAATGAAAGGCATATTTCTTACACAACTTATCAGACAGATATCTTGCTTTATAGATAAATGTAAGGTAGTGTGTTCCTAAAGAGTCAGAAATAGTGACAGTTAATTCTCCTTCTCTCACCTGTTTACTCTGACCCTAAGTTTGCTTCTTTTGGAGATCCCTTCTGTAAAAAAAAACAAACAAGTGATATTTATTGACCTTAAACCACATGACTGAGTCTCTGTCAGCACAAGTGCATAAACATACACCCATTTGCCAGTGAAAAGTCTTACATAGAGTGCAAGGTAATGCTTTTGTTCTAATGAGACACAGCATCTCCATTTGCAGAGTGTAGCATTACTTCAGCTTCTGCTTCACAAACTCCAAAATGTGTTAGCATTTAAATAAAACATTAAAAAGTATTTAGGTTTTGGAATATACAGATTAGTGGTTACAACTATTTCAGACCTCCCCATATGGATCATCAGTATCATACATTTTCCCAGAAAAAAATTATTCAAACACACTGCAGAACTGCCTTAGATTGAATTAAGTGAAGAAAGAAAAATAATATCAAATAAAACTAGGCACTTAGACCAATAACTAAAACATCCTAATTTCACTAAAAAATAAAAGTAAAAATAAAAAAAAAAAAAAGAAGAGAGAAATGCTTTACTTCTTTGTTGTTTTTTGTCTTTTTATTTGTTCTTATTCTGCTTCATGGTGGCTGCATATACATAATTGTATAAATATATGTGTGCCTATCTGTATTTTTATCCTGAGTGACCAGCCAATTTCTCCTTGTTTTCAGTTCAGGATGAGTTGTATAATGTAGTTTTGTTTGTGTGCAAGAGATAAAACATAGATTTATACCACAGTGCATTGTCGGTGCACAGGACTAAGCTCTTATTCTCATAATGAGAAGAAAATAATGAGCTGGTATCAGTGCTAATGGCACCCAGAACGTGGTTCAGACTGTACTGGTGTGGCTTTTTAAGGTGTAGGTACTTGAAACACCTGGTGATGGTGTCAGTGGTGATTGTGCACAGGTGTTTGTACATGGGCGAATACACATTTCTGGGTGTGAGCTGTTCAGACACACACAGACTGGAGAGACACTAATGAAAGCAAAGCAGATGAGTTACAAGCAAAGGAATTTGGAAGGAGACAAATGTGGCAGTTAGCACCCATTCCCAGATGACAGCAATGGAACTATGCATTTAGAAGCCAGTGCAAATCCTAAAAGATGCTGGGAAAAATCCTTACTGATGATTAGTGAATATACTGTTCTAAAAAGTATTCTAGAGATGTGTTACACAAAGAGTGCCCCCAGAACAGAGGAAAGGGAGCCTTTCTGGAGGTTTTCACTATTGGAATATGACTTTTAGACCCATAATGAAGTCACAAGAGGAAAGATTTTATTAGGCAGCTTTGTTAGTGTGAGATGTCATATCCCAAGGGGTGCATGAGGAGGCAGGAAAGGCAAGTGCTGCTGTACATCTCACAGGTACATGCTAAATCAATGCTGTCATTTGCTTTAGTGCTTGGAAAACTTAGGCAGATAATTTGCATTTTATTAAAAAATAATTCCTGGAGACTTTGGGCAGTAATCTGGATTGGGCTGCCATGCTGTACTCACACTCAAAATTATTAATACATTTTTCCGAGATGGTGTTCCTTACAATAAGTCCCAGTAAATGAAAGCCAAGGGTGGTATAAGAAATCATGTTTAAGTGACAAGAGAAGAAGTCATCCCCTTGGCTTAGCCTTAAGTGTCCTACAATGGGAAAAAGCTAGAAAAGATTGCTGTTCTGTTAGAGCTTTTAGGGGGAGTGTTTATGATTATAGGGAGAGAGTGCTACTATAAAGAGCCAGGCTCAACTAATAAGACATACACACATAGATATGAGGGATAAAGTGGGTAAAAGCCTCATCACTTGCCTTGCACACATTCATGATGAGATAATCATTCTTATTCCCCCCTAAATAATGTAAACCACTAAAAGCTCAAATGTCTGTACTGTGAGACTTCTCCCAAGCCCGAACAGTAATGTTTAATTAGTCTGATGCCTCTACACATGTGCAGGTAGCAGGTATCCACATGCACTCATGTGAAAACTCTCCACACACAGGTTCTTCAGAGGCCACAGAACCTTTTCCTTTTATCCCAGTGACAGTTATTGAGATTATTTATTTTTATTCTTTTATTCTTTAGTGAGAACAATCTAGAGTGTTACTGTATAAATACAGGGAGACAACAGAAAAAACCCCCTTCTTGCCAATTCAAGACACAGATTTAGAAAAGTGATTTTTCCCAGCTCTGCTGATTTTATAATATGACTGTACTTTCCTATTATATGATTCTTGTTTACATAATAACATCACTATGCAGAGATATCTCTTTCAAATCATAAGCCTCTCAGTAGTGGTCTAGGTTCTTGACATAGCTGATAAAATAAGAACACGAACTCTGACTGGTGTCTGTGAGTTTCAGGAATGCAAGGGTATTTATCACTAAAATATTAATATTCTTGTAAAGCTGACAGACACGAGACTTTTCCAAGTCATAAGACTATGAAAAATAAAGGTACAGAAGAAGTGAAGATAGAATTGTGGTATCCTTTATCATTACACTTTAGGGGGATCTATAAAATGACAGTAAAAAGCAACTAGTGCTTCACTCAGTCCCCCCCAAAATTCTAATGCAGCAGTAAAATGGCGTATGTCAGTAATAAAAATAAAATGTCTATGACATTTTAAATGTTATCGTACTGTCACATAGAATAAAATTAGCTTGAAGAATGATCTAAAGGGATATGATGCAGTTCATTATGTATAACAGCAATAGCAGCAGTTTCCCAGTGTTCATAAAGGTTTCTCCATTAAATTTACCTCCAGTCAATAATTAGGAGTCCACAAATAAACCTAGGCAATTAAATCAATACTGCTGGGCAATTATGTTCCAAAGTCCTGGCTCAATGGCACAAAAAGACACTATATCAAACTGCAATATTAAGTGATCTGATGCAATTTTCCACTGAACGTTTACTCAGAATAATAGAAAAGGGCAATCCTGCATCTTTGTTCCAGGCACAAATGGGTAACACAGTTTGCCAACATGTAACACTTAGCAGGCAGTCTGTTAAGAGCAAAACCCTCCATAAAGCTTACATTTCACCATGGACTTCAGTCTGCTGATCAGAAATGTTACCAAAGTTTACTAAAAGAAACCACAACCAAACTCTGAAAGATATGAATAAAGCATTTTAAAGAGCTCAGAGCTATTCCATGAGTTGCTCTCAAATACAGATGAAGAAATCTTAACTGTTTCCATTTATGTGCCTTAGCATGGACAGAAATGAAAAGCAGAACTGGCTGCTCCTCAAAACCACTATAATCTCTTGCAATTCTAAAAATGGTCTGCTTGCCAAAAATTGCTTCTAACCTCAGTGTTTCTTCTGAGGAACCCCACAAGATGGAGCAAAAATCACAGAAAATCACTATTAACTTGTACACAAATGTACATGGCTAAGAACAATGAGCTCTTCTATCCTTATATAACATTTGCAATCTTAACATGCCTGGTTTCATTTAACAATTCCTTCATTCTCCATCCCCTGTCTATAGCAGATGAAGAAAAAGTGATAAAATTCTGCTTAGTGTTTTTTAGAGATTTACCAAATAAGAATGAAAAAGAGAACAAGAAGTCTTAATTGTATTCCATGAATCTGATTCATATTTGGAGTCCATGAACAGAATCTTGAAATTTATATATTTTTAAAATTTCTTAAAATTAAGGCAATTTAGTGAATATAAATGACTGTGCTTTTAATGCTGAGTTTCATGTAGTGTTATGAGGTTTAATTAAAATGCCAGTTTTTCTGACAAAGCAAGTAAAAACACACTGATATTCCTATCTCCTCTGCTGCAGCAATTAGGCAGTCTTCATGGTAGTAAGTTTTGATAATGAAAGAGGAAAAACCTAACATTTCTTAAAAATCTGGTCACAGGATAAAATGTCAACACAGAAGTTGTTGATGGTAAAATACATAAATCTGATATGAATGTTCCTTTAAAATGGCTTTCAAAATATTTTCAATTATTCACATTCTTAACTGATATTAACTACATCACTAATGGACCCATGCTAGTGAATATGCATTAGGAACACTGGATTTACAAATCAAGTTTTATTTCTTTCCAGACATCAGCTGCCCATCATTTAAATAAAAGAGACAACTAAAAATATAACAGAAAAGTTTTAAGAGTCAGTGTATGTTGTCAGTGATGTCCAAACAAAAGCTGACTATGGCTAGAAAAGCTGGGCTCTCACCTGCCAATAAACTGCCCTTGATCACTTACAAGAGGGGAGCGTCCCAGCAGACTCTCTGTGTATTAAAAAAAAAGACTTGAAAGAGAAGAAAAAGTATCACACAGGTCACAGCAGCAGTCTCAATGGACCCCTCAGGGATTTCTGCTAGTCTCAGACTTGTCATCCTCTATGCAGCTTTCCTCTCTGCCCAGAAAATGTCGATAGGAAAATGTTTGAGGGGCCTCTGGTGGAAATTTTTTCATTCTTTCTGCATTGACAGGATGCCAAATCAATATTTACTTCCCACTAACAAGCTGCTCGAGGTCTCAGTAGAAAATATTGTAGAGAATGCGAGAAGACACGATAATAAACAGCTGTCTGGCTATGAGGAAAACATGAATTGACTGGAAACAGGTCCACAGTAAAAGGTCACAGAAACCCATGAACTCCTCAGGTGTCCATAACAACTAGTAACTTTAAAGGCACATAAAAAAAACAAGTCTCTTTTTCCTAAGAGGTATGAGAGAACAGATCATTTTCACTCTAGCCAGCATTATACAGCGTTTCAATAATTCAATTAATACATTTGCCAAGGTCTGTGTTGGTTTTCTCCAGCATTGTTTTACTTATAAAGAATTGTTTAGCTTAAATCAGCTGTTAAGTTAGCTATCACAAAACCTTGATTAACATCTCTTCAGTTTTATACAATAACCCTGATTTTAAGAGAAATACAAAGGAAATGCTGCAAAACAAGGATTTCACATTGGTCATCACAGCAGAGTTTGAGACCATCAATGGCACCATAATTACAAATACAATGTATTAATTGCAACCTAAAAACACATAGCTGATCAGAGAAGAAAGTTACAATTCATTGTGGGATGATATGAATTGAGCACCTGTGCTTCAAGAAGTTTCTGTATATGCTGTAGCCATTCTTTATTTTTTTCAAATTCCATTTTTGTCTTTGCTGTTTCCTAAAAATATAAAAACATCATGAGCAATAAAGGAAATGTCTAACTGTGTACACATTAAATATACAGCAGGTGGAAGTCAGAATCACATCTGCAAAATTAGTTATCTGAAACATACCCACCAAATATCAGTACTCTATTTAATTTTTAAGCCTACTCTTGTCTGTGCATGCCTCTAGAAATGTGCATAGCATGTTCTTTTCATATGAATATACTGGTGTATGTGTGATCTATGTCTAAATTGTATGAGTTCAACATAAAGGTGCCTGAGTCTGTGCACTGGTAGATGGAATATATAGTGTATGTGTAGCGTAAATTCATCTCCTGTCTAATAAATTTGTTTTATATTTACAGTTAAGTAGGTTTATGTGTTTTACACATATATTCACATTCACAGTGACTAAAACAAAAAGATACAGGATGTAGAAATTACTCTGAGAATGAGATAAGCATGGAAGAACTCTGTCAAAGTGAATCACTTTATAGGGTTGTATAAATGTTAGTAAACAGGGCAGGGATCAGCCCATTTTATTTGTATTCATGAGTGTAATCCCTATCAGTGCATACACATACCATGCACTGTTGTTTAACCAATGGAAAACTCCCTTTTTGTGACCTCTTTAATATAAAACTCCAGCAAGGCTAAATCTAAGTCATCACCAGAGTACTGTTACAGGCCAATAAAGCCAGCTCCTAGACACTTGCTAAAGCAACTGTACAGGCTTTTTCATATGTTATTTGATCAGGTCTAAATAAATCTGGATAAGAAATCCTACCACTGCATCTATTAAATAGAGTGTTTTGATCAAACACTATCAAATATTTCACAGTAAAAGGTTTGATAGAATCAACTAAAAAGGCAATGAATTCACCCAGAAACCATCCATCTACCAGAAATACCTTTAATAGGTATCACAATTCAGAAAGGAAGTATCAACAAAATCAATTTGGCATAGCAAGACACATTCTGATTTTGTTTTCTTTAATGCAGAAGTCTATTTAAAATGTACAATCCTGCCATATAGCCTCATGAAAAAAGAAAATACTGAATAATATCTCTAAATACACATGCTCAAAGCAAAAAAGTATGTTTATATTTATGAATGCCATAAGTTTTTCCACCTTACGAATCTGTAACCTGACCTTTTCATTTAGATTAAATCCTTCTTGATTTCTGTGTTGTAACTTGCACAATGAAATGTCAGCCTTTACCTAAAAATCCTTTTCCTCAAGGAGAGATATGGTCAGAATCTTCTCATCTACAGCTTTTCCACTGAAGTCCTTAAAATAACTTACCTTCTCATCTCCTTCTTATAGTATTTCATAAAGATCAGTTGTTGAAACATTAAGGATAGATGCTGCCAACCGAAGACTCTCTTGGAAAAGACCCTTTTTGCATGCTTTCATTTCTCCCACTTTTTTTGCTAGTTTTATTTTTGTTCTCAGCTCTTGTATGCTGTGGTGTAACTCTAGTTAGAGTCTAAAAGACAAAAGCAAAAAATATTCTACTGTCTTTTTTTTTTATAGTGCAAATAAGATGGAAAAAACAGTATCACTTTGACTAAGCTCCTTTAGATGGAAATTATCTTTATTCTATGTTATTGGTTCAACAGGATACGTGCTGGAATATTAAATAACATGCTACTTAGAACACAAAATATGAATTAATACAGTAAACCAAAAAATGTTCTTAAATGTACATACTGTTTTGGTATGTCTTTAGCAATGTAACAATTCTTGTTATGCCATCATTAGTAAGACAAAGCAGCTTCCACAGAACCAATCAAAATCCTTTCCTGAACCAGTCCAACAGAAATGTTCTTGAAATAAAAACATAAGTGTCAGGCTTCATTGTGGTCAAATAGAGATGTATTTATTTTTTTAAGCTTATTGACATTCTCTGCATGCAGAAACACCAGTATACCTCTTTATTCAAAACCTGAAATTTTGTTTCCCACCAAGAGAGGCTAATTCAAAACTGTCCTAGCTACCAAGTTCCTACCTTTCCTATTTCTTCAGTTCTTTGGTTCAATGAAATAACACTAAACATCAGTGTAATTCATCAGTTTTATAACTGAAGTAATTTTGGTTTAATATTTATGTAACTATGACAAAAAGATTTCATCAAAAGCTGAGCAAGACGATTTTATTTAAAAATTGTAGACTAACAAGCAAGAGTAGTAATCCATTTTCAGAAGATCCTCCCAGAATATTCAACCTTCATGACTCAAGCAGAACTGTGAGTTCAACACAGACACCTTGGCTGAGTTTAAAATGAGAGAAGAAGGTTGGTTTTTTTCTTGATCCTCCTACTGAGGCTTATCTTAAGTCATCTTATTAAGACACATCTCAACAGTACCCCATCAGCTCCTCAAAAT
Source organism: Polioptila caerulea (assembly GCA_013397295.1). Lineage (NCBI taxonomy): Eukaryota > Metazoa > Chordata > Aves > Passeriformes > Certhiidae > Polioptila > Polioptila caerulea. Next base: position 201,394 of record VYXF01010831.1, on the reverse strand, counting down.
TCTTTTTCTACAGAATGCCTCCATCTCAGAAATTACTACAGGATTATGAGACCTGTTTATTGGCATTTTGGGTAAAGTATTCTACAGCCTCTAGTGCATCTGAAACTGTCATTAGAGAGCATTTGCTAATATATTTCAATGAAGACACAGCAGACTCATCCAATTCCATAATTTTTTCCCCTACCACTTCCCAACTTAACATTTTTCTGTGTTTAATAAAATTTAATTACTAAAAATAAAAATACCGTGCCACAAATCTGAGGTGAGGCGGTACAGTGACATTTGTCCAATTTCCTGATTCAAGTGTGGGTCTCTCCATCCACAGAATTTCCAACAAACTATTTTGGACATAAACCTAGCTTCAAGTGCAGAGCTGAGAGGAATGAAGAAACTTGAAGTGTAATGGGCAGGGACCCAGGGCAACTTGAACTAAGCTCGTAGAAAGAAATAGACTAAGAGAAGAGGGATCCCCAAAAAGAAAAGTATACACTATGAAAAAAATCCACGTTATTAAATTATATGTTTTTGTAGCACTTGAAATGATCTAACAGTAAATTGGCTCTTGCAACATATATAGGAGATGTATTTGACCATGGAAAAATAAGTTTGACCCTACTTTTTCAATCAAATTGAATCAGCTTCCAACATTATAAAAAGAGATCTCTGTCAGGCATAAGTGATCACTCTGGAAGATTCACATTTGTAACCTGTTGCAAAGAGGAAATGCAAAGTAAACAAGCAAAATATCAAGAAAATTATCTGCAAATCCACTTGGAAAGGCTACAAATAATGATAAATAACCAAAAAACAGTCAAATAAAAAAGCATCATAAACAATGGTAAACATTCACTTGAATGGCGTAGAAAACACAGAAACATTGCCGGGCCATAGTCATTTGACACTATTACATGATGTTATTGGTGTATCCAAACTCCAAAAGAAGTTCATGATGAATGAACCAGCTGATAGGAACCCAGAAACTGCAACTCCAGGGTGATTGGCTTTTAGTCCACAGTCCCAGAAATGAAGATGCCAGAAAGGTACCAGAAAGACACTGAGGAATCTGTAGCATCAATTTAAAACCAAAGGAATAAAAAATTAAAAAAAAAAAGTTATAAAAAAAGAAAAAAGAAGTTTAAACAAAAATCAAATAAAGAGAAAACTAAGACTAATAGATTTTAATATGCAAGCATACACTTTATATGTAATCACAGCAGATCATACATATGGAGGACTTGCACTTCACTTCCTCTGTCCCTTGAGCAGTTCAAATACACTAAAGCATATGTGAAGCACAAACCATATGTGAAAAATAAGGCTACTTTATGGACTTTCAAATTGGACTCTGAGAGACTAGCTATTTTTGAACCTCCCTCCTTCATGTTATTGATATAATGTTTTGATATAAATTTTATTACTAAATAAGTGCCTTAAAAAATTATAGTCTTCCTATGATTTTAAGTTGCATTTTCTTCTAATATTTTCTCATCTGTCATATGCTAATGTATTCATGTGTTAAATTGTTTACTTATTAGTGATTTTAATTTATATGTCAGCTCAGTTCATGCTCCAATACAGAAATGTTCAGTCTCAAGCCACACAGGTTTTAGAAACTGAAAGACCCATTTCCAAACTCAGAAGTATAAAAACTCAAGAGTTAAGAAACACAGGTTTTGCTGCTGAGTGTACTGAAGCAAGTATAACATTGTTCTGTGATTAAGAACCACATCCGATGCATTCTGGAGCTAGGTGTAGGATTTTGAATTAAAACATTTCCCTCTGTGTATCTCAAAATTGCTTATTTTAAAACTAATAAGCATACATAGGTGAGGCAAGCTACCTAAAATAAAATCAGTGCAGTACATGATTTCAGTACTATACTGATTTTATAACAATGCCTTTACTAATGCCAGTAATGCCAGGATTTGTGATTTTTTTTCCTCTCAAATTTAAAGGGTATTTTGTTAGTAAAGCCATTTTACTAACTTAGATGTTACCATCAGAGTTATTCCTGTGGAGACACACTTTGCTGTTACCAGCCAACTAGAATAGGAATTCTTGATTAATTCCTGAAATGAATCTACACCACTTCTTGCCAGACCAGTGCAACTGCCACTGATCTGTCTAGAAAAAAAAGAAACTTAAAATTCTAACAAAATTACCTTAAAGTTCCTAGTCCTTTTTAATCAGTAGCAATTGTTGAATTATCAACCAACTCCAAATCATTTATATAGTATGTGTTACAGATGTTTGGTTACATATAATTCTGAAATATCTCCATTATAAGCATTTTAAATTTATTTTCACTGCCTCAAATATTCATTCTTAAGAATATATTGTTTTTGAATTTGGCCTCAGCATGTAATCACTTCTTAGCACTGCATCTTTTGCCAGTTTTGAGATGTATAAAGACAAAGGTCTTCTTTCAATTAAAAGGTCATATTTAATTAAACACTCAAAGAAGCCTTAGTGACACAAAGACCCTGACAGCACACTATTAATAAGGCCTTCACATCCCAAAACACTGACACTCGTTGATCCTGGCATTAACACAATTTGATCAACGGCCCTAAGTAATGTCATATGACCAAGGTAATGCCAAAAATTCTTCCTGTAATTACCGTGTTAATTTACACACTATTATTGTTTGTAGCATAATAAAACTTCATGGTCCCAAGACATAGTCTGATGCTAGCTAGCACCATACCTATGTACAGCCAGATTTCAGTCTTGCACCAGTGCAGATCTCATGGCAGAGGCCGTGGCTCCCAAGTCATAGATAATTTTAAGTTTTACTGTATTTTGTGCAACAGTAATAACAGTGTGCTGCATCTGGCTGAGGTCACAGAATCATCAAAGTTGGAAGAGACTTTCAGGATCACCTAGTCTTTAACCACAGTGTCCAAATTAAGGTTCAGTTTAGCTTTAGCCCTTCTAATTTTCTCTCCACATACTTGACATATTTGTAGTTCCCCAAATTACCTGCTCATCCTTCCAGAGATGCTACACTTCTATTTGTCACAAGTTTGAGCCTAAGGTCTCTATTAAACCAAGTCAGTCTTCTTTCCTGCTGGCTTATCTTACAGCACAAATGGAGATGGAGTTAATTGACTTCCAACAGCTTCTAAGGTGCGGTGTTTGGGATTTGTAACTAAACCAGTGCTGATAACATACCAGCCATTGCTAAGCAGCACGAGCACAGTGTCAGGGTCTTCTGTTTCCCATGCTGCCACCTCGACAAGTGAGCTTGGGATGCACAAAGTGTAGAGAGGGAACACAGCTGACCCAAGTGACCAAAGGGACATTTCACACATACACCACTTAACAATAAAATCTGATGGGCATGGTGATTTGTCTGCTCAGAGACTGGCTAGGCATGGATCTACATTCCTTGGGGATTTATTCCCCTTTCTTTTCTTTATTAAACTGTCCTCACCGACACACAAGTTTTCTCACTTTTGCCCCTCCTATTCTTTCCTTAGTCCTACAGGGCTAACTCCTACAGGGAGCAAACAAGAAGTCAACAAAGAACCAAGTGGTGTTTAGCTGCCAGCCAGGTCAACCAACCACAAACATATAGAGAATATAATATACAGAACAACTTTATATGTAGTACTGTGTGTATAGTTCAATATGAAGATGTCTTTAGATACAACTAATATATTCTTAGAAAATCACTTGTTTTGTAGATTAGGAAAGTATATGGATGTGGCTTAAAGCATTAAACCCAAAATGAATCAGAAAATCTTTTCTGAAACAAGGTTAATTTCCTTGAGAGGAAAGAGTCAAAAGCATTATGAAGATGTTGTAGTTGTCTGTGAATAACAAGAGCTAAATTTCACAGAACTGAACACTCATCTTAAAGAACTCTACTTTTGTGGTGGAATATTTATTACTGGCCTAAGGTTAGGCCAGATCTTAATGCTGCAAAAAGGCTGAGAAATAATATTATTTTTTTGATTATAAGGTAAAAATACATCATAATCAACAAAACAAAATGAAACAGAATGAATGGGTAAAATGGCACATACACCATTGATGCCAATGATGCCATACACCATTTCAGCAGCTGAAATAATCATTCAATGAAAGAATAGTTATTTGTTCCTTATTGCCTCTCTAAAAATGACTTTCAAAATACTTTCTGTAATAATTTTTAAACTGGTATCACAGTATGATTGAAAACTCTTCTATGATAATTTCATTTTTAAAATATGTTACTTAGTATTTATTTACATATGTTATTTAAATTACCTCAGCTCCTTCACTTGGAAAAAAACACACCTTCTAGGCATACCGTTTTTTTATCAGAATAGGGACAAGACACAAAACCAGACCACTACAATAGACTTGTTTTGCTTAGGGCTATAACATGTAGCATTCTGACCCAAGGGAACGAGAAATCCTCAGGAGGTTGATTTAATTCTTATGATTCCCAGAGATCACATGTCAGTTTTAGAGGCTCTAGCAGACGCCCTGTAAGTCAAGATGTAGAAGACATATAGACCAGTCTTACCTTCCTTCTCCAAGTTCGGTGTTCAAACTCCTGCAGCCAAATATTAAAGTGGTAATAATATTATTTTACCAGTGTCACACAGGCCACATTTTTAAGGTGATGAGTTGGTTTTATTTACCTGTCTACAGTCACAGTTTCTGCTGTGGTTCTAAAATTTATTAATATACATTTTCAAACTATGTGTCTCACAGTTTTGTGTACTTGGAGGAATTAAGGCATGATTTTATTATCTTTTCCATTAAGGAAAAAAAAATAAGCAAACAAGCCATTGAATTTTTTTAAACTCCCCAAAAATCAAAAAGATACATTTAAGACAATATTAGTGCAACAACTAAAACCCAGCAGAGATGCAAAGTTTCTAAGGCTAATTCAATAAATAGATGAAAGGAAGAAATACATACTCTAAAGCTAGATATCAGACTAATATACATGATTTAAATTAAACAGTCTTATGTTGATTTGCCCAGAGAATAGTGCTTACAACTTCACAGAGATAAGTGGAAGATGAAAGCACACCTGGCCTAGAAGAACTGCCTCACCTAATGACCTGAAAGAATTCCATTATACATAAATATAGAGAAATTGCAGTTTGAATGTAAAAAATAATGTGATACCATATTTGCATCTACAACCTGATTTTCCACGATTTCCTGATTTTTCCATTAACATAGGCAAACCTGAACACATATGAGCATAACTAAGTTTCTAACAGACAAGATCTGAAAAATTAATTGAATTAATTTAAAATATTTTAATTCTCCTCTTTCCTAGCAGCAAAAGCTATCTCCAGTTTGCAATCCAACATCCTAGCCCAGCTCTGCCTTCTCCATGGCTCTGAGCTATGGATGACAGATTGTGAACTAGAATAGGTGAATTCTGTAACATCCCAAACCACACATCTGAAGAAGTGTACACAGATTGGCACAGTATTTCTTTTTCAGCTACTAAAGCTAAACCCATTGTGGCTTTTCTGAAAATCCCTCAAGTCATACAGTGTAAAAAGGGCCTTGATGATTTCAGTATTTGCACACAAAACATAATCATCTGGGCACTTAGTACTGCGAACCCCAAAAACCCAGTTAAAATGTAATCAGAATAATAAGATACAGTGACAGAAATTAGAAACTGCACAGCATAAAATTTGATAATCTGATCCCTATTAAGGGCAAGATTTAAATTTGTAAAACTATGCGGGCTTAAATTGTGCTATTCCTACTTGCCATTAGGGGTAGAAGTCTTCCTTGTCTGTATCTCCATTTCTCCAAAATACCTCATCCTACACACTCCAGAGATCCATTCCTTCTGGATCCAAAATAATTGAAAACAAATGGTTTCTTTATAACCATATATTTTTGAGACAAAAATAGAGAATGTTCTTTTGACTGCAGTTTCTTAACCACCTCCAGGTGCAGAAAACCATAGGGAAGAATACTGAAAATATTTCAGCCTGCATTTGACATCATAAATAAAGGAAATGGAATATATTGTGCTATGTTCTAAAAAAAAAATAATTTATTTACAAATACATAGATAAGTGACAAGTCATGGACAGTTTTTAATTTTAATTTCAATTAAATTTTTAATTTAATTTTAGGTTGTCTTCAAAACAAGCCATATTTAAACAAAGACTGGACTTAATGGACTTACTGTGGCCAATTACAATGCAGTTTATATTTCAGTAAAGAACATAATGGTACACTTACATGTTTTTAAATTCCCTGTTTGAATAAAAATTAAGGGGCTTTGTGTTTCTGGTCAGCTTTTTCTCTCTTTGTTTTCTAATCCTCTCTTGAAAACTGCTTAGCTATCATACTTTATGTCTGAAACCTTGTCTTAAAAATCTGCTTTTTTTGATTACATTCTCTGTAATATCTTTAGGAGAATTTATTGCATCAACTGAATACCTCACTTATAGAACATACAGCAGGTATCTGAGGGACCTATGTTCATATATAATTTCACAACTTTACAATTATCTAATCTCTCCTGTACATTAAGCTTTAGGACTATCAAAAACTTGAACGGTAGAACCAAATGTTTTCAGACTGATGCTTGTTGTTAAGTATCAGCAAACGCTTCATAGTTTCATTGTACTGTTGCTAAATTTTCAGCACAATTACCATGTTTTGTGATCTATAACAGAGAAAAAATAATAGTTATCTTTATAGCAAAGAATGAGTTGAAATATGTATAATCAGCATGGGATGACAGGCAGAATATTTCTGTCAAAGAATATTGGTTTCTAAAATTCTATTTATGTGAAATGGGCAATAATAATAATTTAAAGTCCTATTTACTTCTGCATTTAAGTACTACCTCATTTATATTAATTTTTTGCCTGCTGTAAATTCCTTGGTTTCAACAGAATTTTCTCTGATTTACACAGGTGGTAGCAAAACTACCATCATTCCTTTAAAACTTCATATATTACAGTTATTTACACAGAGGAAAAAAAAAGGCACTGACAGAAAATTACACAGAGCTTCACACATAGCAAGAGATGCCTGATATCTTAGGGAGTTTATTATCTTGAACAGTTAGGGCAGACAAAGGCAGCACAGTTGTACAAGATGTAGAAAACAAAGATATTCAGGGCAGACCAAGAAATACTGAGGTGAAGCAACACTCCAAAGGTCACATAGCAGGTCAGTGACCAAGATGTGAAGAACACCATGATTTCCTGACACTCAACTCAGTGTCTAAGCTTATGCTATCTTTCTGCAGAAACACACAAAAAGCCCAAGAACCATAAATCAGATACTCTGTGTTAAGACCACTGCACTGATGAAACAAATGTGTCTGAAACCTCTGGCATTACTTAGATTCTTAAAAAATCCCATGAAACTTACCAGCTATATTTCCCTAAAATACTGTAATTTATTGTGTTCTTTAATGATTCTGTCTTCCTAGAACTCTTCCTACTTCTCTGTAGCCCTTTTGGCATGTGCCTTGGGGAATCCCCTTAACTCCCAACTTCCTAAGTAACTACGGACACTTCACAAGACCCTGTACGTGAATGAGTGCTTTATGTTCTCCCTGCTTCAGCTCACTTTCTTAGCAAATTGATTGACATACATTAAACAATTATTTCTACATGAACTCTTGAATAAATGATTACGGGACACCTTTTTCTTCCTTTCCAAGTTTTTTTAGTTTGCCTTTTTTTTCATTTGCCAAAAGGCTTTCTAATCACTTAAAGCCCAGAGCCTTTAGTATGTACTCATATGTCACCCCTGAAGTCTTCCAGTCATTCCTTTTTCCAGTCAACATTGTTTCTGTCTTTGAGACTCCCAGCTTGCCATTATCTTTAAACTAAGCATCTTTCTATGTCCAATAGAAAATGGAGAGGGAGCTTTAAAAAGAAATGTTTCCAATCCATTCAAAGAAATCCCAGGTGGATCTAGACCCTTCCAGGAAGTGAAGTACAGAGTCTCCAAGCAGCACCCAGCTGATCCACCTGACCCTGTTTCAATCTCATTCTTTGTTAAACTGATATGATTTTTTTTTTATTATTATTTTTTTATTTTTTTTTAACTCAGGCACAAATGGAATTTTTTTGCAAATTTGTGAAAACAGTCTCCAGTTCAAGTTTGTTGGATCTGTTCACACACTATCTACCATTATAGAGTCATGGTCTGTGAAAATGGTTCCTTTGCACTCTAAGAATAATGAAAATAGCAACATTATCAACAAAATCACCTGCGTGCATCCGACACACATCTAAACTTTGCATGAGAGACACATGCATAGCTACAGAAAACTGACATACCTTACAACTTGTTGAATCATCAAAATCAACATCCCTAAATTCTTAATACAGAATTAGATAAAAAGTAGGATTTGCAAACATTCAATATATTTTAAACTACATCTGTTATGTCTTTATCTATCATAGTCAAAAACCAAAGTGAAGTGCTATCCTTCTAAGTCTAAAAAGCAAAGAAAAAGTAGAGTATGGACATGATTCTCAACATCTTCCTCTTTATTCTTCCTTTTTATTTATCAAGATTTTATCCATTAAGACATCTACAGTATATGCTGTTCCTGACACACGGTATGTATCACTAACCATATGCCTTCTGTAAACTATAAGAATTCAGCCATTTACTTAATTCATTAAAATTCACAAGGCCTATTATTCTGTTTACAATCTAATAGATATTCACTGTCACTATTCAGGCCTCTGATTCAATTTGCTTAAATCCCAGATGCAGAGTAATCCTGATGGAGATTAGCTTAATTTATCACCAATTTCTTCTCAGAACAAAGAAAGGTTGGTATTTCATAATAAAAGCTGTGCTTCTACTTTTTTTCCTGAAGAAGCACGCACAATGAAGAAAAAGAAATAAATGCCTAATATTTTTTAATTGAGATTTTCTCAGTTACAGAGATTTTGCTTTCATATAGGACATCATTTCTTAAGGTGTGTATTCTACAGGTAAGAATAACCATTCTCATCATAGTGGAACATATTCCTGGAATCAAATATTATGCTGAGTCTGACTGAACACAGATTGGCAGACTTATCATGTACTCCACACAGTACAAAATAATCACTCTGGGTATACTTTTCTAGGTAAAGTGTTGACAGTTTGGAGTGTAATAAATGAAATATACTTATCTTTTGGCTCTCAAGTGTTCTCAATGGGGAACATTTTCTAGCAACTTGAAGTCATATTAAAGATGTCCACTTCCAAATCAAAACTGACAATGCTGATTTATGTGATAATATCTGCTATTGCTTGCAAAATGTCCCAGTGACTCACTGAAGAAATCTTTGTTTGGTCAAACAACACTTCCAAATTGGCACAGTTCATGACACAATTGCATAAAATTTTCAAAATAAACCAGTTTTCATCTGTACAGCATACCACAGTTCTATTTCCACAGAAAGTTAGTCTGGCTTTGCCAATTTTTAAACTTTAGAGTTGCCCATCATGCACTTCTTTTTTCAGATAAAGAAACAAATGATCATGTTGCATGTGATCTTGGTGCCCATCTGAAAAACTATGTTCTGCACATTCTGGGCCTGAAGACCTTGGAGCACTAATATTGCCAGGAAAATCGAATCTGCAGGGTTTGAGAATACATTCAGTAACAGAAAAGTTCTATGAAGAAAATCTCTTGCTGTGTCACCATAACTGGAAAATCCGAGAGTCACCTGCAAGGATTTCCTTCCATCTGAACTGACTTTGTGACTGAAAGTAAAGGCAGTAGCAATGTACCTGTGTTGCTCTCATGTCGTAAACCCGACAAAAACCAACTGAATTTTTCCCAAGTATTTGTGCCTTTCAACCCAACTAATTATGTCTAATATTTTTAAAGGGTTTTTTGTAGATAAGGAGCAAATAGGACACGATCTGTATACAGCCATCCTGAGAAGAACATATTGCCTAGCAATGCTCTATCTTGGACCAAAAAACAGGCCAACAGAAAAAGACAAGGATAGTAAATAACAGGAATATGCCAAATAACAGGATTTTTTAATGTTGCTAGTCATTAATTACCAATTGTTTGTAAGAGGAAAAAGTTTCATGTAACATTTTCAGTTAGCACTGCCACTAAGGGGTGGTCCCTGCATCTCCAGCCTGCAGCCACATAAACCTGTCCCTGTTCTGACCCTCTGTGGTACAAAAAAGCTGGTGTTGGGGGTTTTTAGAAGGTTAATTGAATTCTCATGAACTATCTCACAATTGACCCAGATAATGTCTATGATGGCATTCCAAAAATGGGGTAGGGAGGAAGTTTTGTAAGGGCAGAAATGAGGAGTGAGGTTCACTTGGGGCTGTAACTTTTCAACAGCATCATTACATTACCTAAACCTGTGTTTTGAACTGCAGCCCAAGATAGCAGTGAGGAAATATGCCATGGCAAAACTTATGTCAGTATTTAAGATAACTGCAGAAAGGTAATAGAGACTGACATATATTAGGATATAAGGTAAACTGACTGAATGGCAAGTAACTAGCAGAACACCACTTGGCCAAGCAGAGGTGAAATAAGTCCTCTGACACATGTGGCTGGTGAACATAGATGTATGTCAAACAAAAGAGTGAGGGGGAAATGCACCTAGCTTAAGCCCAGCTCTGAGTAGCCAAAATGAGGGCAGCTATCTAAAGAGGGTGAGTGTTACATCCCTACTTAGAGTCATTAAGCTTGCCAAGTGAACTGCCTTGGGTCTCAATTTTGGCAGTCAGTTTTATCAGATGGTTGTACTGGAGACCTATCAAGAACAATGCCAGAACACACCAGATGTGCACTGTGCTGTGGAGGGTATCCTCCATGGAAGGCACACGAGTCCCAAGTGACAGAGGTAGTGTGGAAGTAAGATGTGCACTCAACTGATTATGAAGCATTCAGCTGCCATCACTATTTATTTCCACCATAGGTGAATATAGATGCCTTATAAAAACAATCCCTCTCAAGGTCAGAAAAGTTCTGATGCTCATCACTGCAGATTAAAATGAGTTTTGCTGATGTAGGAGTTGAATGGGATGGATGACACTACTGAGTCTTGGCTTACAAAAGCCTCCAACAGAGGAAAATGTCCCAGTCAAAGTCTAGAGGAGGATAAAAAAATAGAACATGCCGGAAAACAGAATTTATGCAGGAATTCAGACAGTTTCTTAATAAACTAGTATGTTGTACTATATTTTTGATAGAAATCCAGTCAAGCAGTCTAACAGCAATTTTTAAACTTTATCTTCTGGCTGTCTTCTGCGTGAGTTCTCACAAGTATTACAAAAACACAGCAGAGAACATTTTGCTCTGGTTGCTGTGCTTCACATAACTGGCAGGATCCACCTGAGGATCTGACAGTAAATGTTACAGAAAATCCCGAGCAATTGTATACCATAAAAATTGAATGCATGATTCAAAGAAAATGTAGGGTGCTGAAGGAAGTGGGGTGGGATACAGACATGAGCTCTAGAAAATGCAACTGATTGCATCTCAGAGCCACTAGATCCCTCTTCAAGTTATTTTGTGTTTTCCTGTAATAAAAATGCTTTATTTGGCCTAGTTGATATATTTACAGCCTTACTTTCATTATAATTTCTTAGTCTTGATGAATACCATGGAAAAATTTTATCAGGATCTGAATTTTGTAAAAATGTTTAATAATCAAGTTTAGTTCTAGTCATTATGGAACTCTAAAAAACACCTATATTTTATGATTGATTTTTCAGATCACTTGCATGAGCTATTTTTAATCCATTTACCATACTATTAATATTGCATAGGCTATTTTTTTCATCTGAACATCTCAGTAGTAGGTCAGACATCTTAAAGAAGATATATTAAAACAAATAGCAACTCTTATCAACTGACTTGTACTACTCTTCAGAAAAAATCCCCATATTTACTCAATACATTTTGCTTTCCGTAAAGGCACTCTAAGATGTATTACTCTACTCCCATGCTTTAATACTTTAATAATTGAATTTTATATCAGTATTTTATTCAGAAATGAGGTTATATTAATGAACATAAAATACTGTCTTTTCTGAATATTGACTCAATATTATAATTTTTTTAGGCTCTAGGCAGTGTTGTAATATATATATGCACTAACTTTGAATACTTACTCAAAATGAGGACCAGCAGGAGAAATATTGCTTGACCAGCCCTATGAAGTAGTAAGCTATAAAAATTCTCAATCCAAAAATCCTACTTTCTAGAAAATGTTAAAAATCTTCTCTTGGCTACTAATAGATTAAGGATGTGCAGCATCTTCATAAGACATCAGCCTACTTCATTTCAGACACAAAACAGAAATATTCATTAACCTCTATCTTTACACAGTTTGAGTTATTTTATCTAATAATTTATTGCATCTGCCCTGTATTAGCTACCTTAGAAACAATATATTTTAAAATCCTGCCTGTATACTAGAGTTCTTGGCCTTGCTATCCAAAGATTTCCTCTTGACTTCTTCAGCATCATATCCATCTTTTATACTCCATTGTTGATTATATTTTCAGGTTGTTGTCTATAATCCATTTTCCACCTCGTTTATGTTGCCTTTTATTTCTAAATATTTTGCTCTCTTTCCTACCAAAATGAAATAGATATTTATAATGAACTACCATCTAATTATGCAAAAGTGGTTTTTTGGTTATTTAATAAACTGTTACAGTCCACAATTTCTATTCATATTTCCTACTAGCCTGTATCTTCCTCAAAACAGCCTTGGACAAATGAACTGCTCTGAATTAACCTATTTCAGATGCCTCATTGGTTTCATTGAAAGTTATTCAGCACATAATACCTGATTGCTATCCCACATTCCAACAAAAATAAATCCAATAATCACTTACAACATATTGGATACAGCAACCTTTGTTTACAAGCATTCCTTTCAGCATTTTTTGAAGCTATCACTAGATTCTACAATCTAATGATTTTAGCTCATTGTGTAAGTGTCCCAAATTTGGGTGACCTCAGCAATGCAATATTTTATTACATTCCATTACAAATAAGTGCTCAATTAGTAAGTCATCATATCTGCTAATGTGATCCACTGGTGTTTATTTGATTTCTACCAGAAACCTCTTCCCTAGGTTTTGTTGCTTATTATCTTGACCCGAATAGAGCCAAGATCTGTAGTTCTGTGTTACCAATAACTTTAAAAGCAAGTAACCTTGCAAGCAAACCTGCTATAAACAGTCACACTTTTCTCGAAAGCTCCCCCGTTCTCCCATTTATAACTGTAACTAGCAACATCTTAATTAGCAACTCTGAAATAATTTAATTGTTGTACAATAAAAAAGAACTATATAATGTCACAAGAGACATGGAATGGGTAGAAAAAGTCACTGCATTTGATTAAAGAATGAGGAGAAAATCACACTTGCACTCTGAAAAACAAGTAAAGCTTATGAAGTGACCAGAACAGCAGATGAACATTACAGCGTCGTATAATTTTGTTAACCTGTTTAAGCAATACATATAAGTTAAACTTGATCTCTATATAGAAAAAAGTATTTTAATTACTGAAACTGGAGTGAGAACCAAGGTCAGGGGACAAAAAATTGACAACTTATCTAGAAGAGAAGAAACGAGGCAGATCAGACTTCAAAAGAGCTGTACTCTTCAAGAGGAAGGAGTACTGCTACTTATTACAGTAAGTATTATCACAATACCTCTTTATATCAGATACACAAGAGATATTTTAACAGGATTTATTTGATATACTGCACAATTCCATTGAATTGCTAAGGATTTTACTTTTTTACAGTGGTATGTTGTTAATAAGATCTGATTTTAGCACCTAACTAAACAAAGTAGTTTACTTGCAGACACTATTTTTGTTTTCAAAAAATCATTGGGCAGAGGAAGGAACAGTAGTCAGAAAAGCTGTTACTTGAAATATGCATGTATATTCTTTCTATCCAGGCAAGAAAGTAGGCATTTATTATTATTATTATTAATTATTATTGTTATTATTTCATAGTAACATTTTTTTAACATCTAGTGCAACCATGCAAATACTATTAAATATTCATTATCATTAACAATGAAGCTGTCATCTCATTCAACAATGAATGAAGTTATAATAATATCTGCTAACAGGTGATTCTGCTCATTACATTTATTTTTGAGAACAGGAGATCTTTTAATTTCTCATTTTCTATTTTTGAAAAACATTTCATTATGGAAGTATGTAAAGTATTGATAGTATGATTTGTTTCTCTCTTTATTTCTGTAACTGCTACTTTCATTTTATTCAGTGAAGACATTCCAAAATTCATAGCAATCTGAATGGAGACTGAATTGCTTCTTTCTGTCATCAATTACATAGCAGAACTTGAGTTAAAATAATAGATAATACATTAGATTAATTCAGGCTTTTCCATATTTAGCCAAAAATAAGCATTAAGCTGTGGAAAGCACACCTATATCTTCCTCTTAGAGTAAACATTCAGTACTAGAAGAAAACACATTTTCTTTAATGAAAATTTACAGTATGTTCAAGAATAGGCAGCATATTTCTGAATGAACAGGCATAGTGATCAGTTTTATACCCCTTTTTCAACAGTTTATCAAAACGCAAACAGAAAATATTAATCACTTTAATAATAAACTTTAAAAATAAAATATCCTTTTTTTAAAATAACAGGCACTTTTTCACGAAAACCAATCATTTTCACCTTAGATAAGTTAGTTTATGAATTACTTGAATTTAGGATTCTATAGCATATTCAACATTGTTCAGTCTTTCTTTTTCATAAGGAAATTTATATGAAATTAACAACTGAACTGAATATGGGATGATTTCAGACAAATGCTAAAGGTCTGAACACTGCTATGTAGAGTTACTTTTTGTCTGATGAAGACAGAGAAAAATGTAATGCACAAGTATTTAAGTTACTAAATTTCAATCCAGAGTTGAAAGTTATTTTTGAAGGCATAACTATATATGCTGTCTTTTCCCAGTGCATCAAAATACCATTACTCTTTGAATGCTTCAACCTTGCTTAAACATATCTGAAAGCACCTCACTTTTACAGAAATCCAAGAGCAGTAGAGAAGTGGCTGTTTCATGGGCTAACAATCAACAGCCTTCTTTGAAAGTTGGTATACAGTAGTTACCTTAATAAAATCACAAAATATTCTGAGTGGGAACAGACCCACAAGGATCAGTGAGCCCAGCTCCTGGCCCTGCACAGCACCATCCCCAAGTGTCACACCATGTGCCTAAGAGCACTGTCCAAACTTTTCCTGAATTCCATCAGGCTGGCACTGTCACCTCTTCCCTGGAAGGAATATGAGGATACAATATTCCACATACTGCTCTTTAAACTGCTTTCAATTTTGCAGCATAGAAGCTTCTTTGTATAGTATTTGTAAAACAAGAAGCATGTGAATATGGAAATGAGGTAATTCACAGTAATCAATAGATATAAATTATTATACTAAATGCATTGGGAATTTTTGCTGCAAAGTAATCTGATACACAATTAAGCACTTTCTTTTGGGACCAGGTATATGGCAGCCATATATAAAAAGATGACCAATAAAAGTTATGGAAATCTTTGAAAGTCTGGGAGAGAGGCAGTGGTTCTTTCTGCTCATTCAAACCTGACACCAGAACACTGCAGCAACTACATTGTTCTGGAACATGGAATGCCTGAAAGCCTTACCTAATCTTTTACATTTTGCTTTCAATCAAAAATACCTTTATTCAGGTGAACACTCAAAAGAAAATCAACATTCAAACCTTCAAAAATGTCTTGAACTCTTCTGCTTTGTCACTGGTGAGCAGCAGCTCCCTCTGTAGAGTTTCCAGAGCCTGTGTACTCTGTTTAGCCAAGCCATGTAGTTGTTGAGATGCAGCTGTTTCAAGTTCAGTCATAGCACATTCAGTCTCAATCATTTTGCTCTCTAGGGTAAGTTTGAGATCCTGAAACACATCCACAGAGACACAGCAGTGTTATGATAAAAGCTGATAGGGAGGTATTGTACAAACAAATAAATGAACAACCTCCCATACCATAGTTGACATCACAGAATATTTCACTTTCAACACATAGTATGTAATTTCATGGCAAAAAATAATTTAATTTTCAGTCATTATGCCCACATTTCAGTATCTAAATTTCAGAATTGTGACTGGATTACATCAGAAAAATATATTACTATTATTCTGCTATTTTCTCCCTTTCTGTACTAAAAGTTTAAGCTGATGACCTTGCAACTTTTAATTTGAAAGTAAGGTATGAAAAAGTTCCACAGTGGAGCCATCAAAACTCTAATTATACCTTTTTCTCCAAATCGTCTTTAGCTTTGTGATACATCTGCTCATACTGAGACTTCTGTTTCATAGCTACATTAAATCTTTGTTTCATTGAGTCAATGGAAGCTTTTTTCTCTTCAGCCAGTGACTTCATCTGAAAAAATGAAAGACCAAGAGCATTGATTATCAAGATAGAAATCTTTAAAATTAGAACAAAATCACAGCTAAGCATACCTATATTACATAAATATAACTACATTACTGAGGTATCTTTTTCTGGAATTGCAGACTTTAATAAATCTCTACTGTTGATACAGTAGAGACCATTTCACACACAATCTTGTTACATAAAGTTTTGACTGGCATTAAAGAAAAGCTTTTCATTTGCAGAGCTGTTTGTTCATATATATTTTAGACTTACAGTACTTGCAAAAGGGAGTAAACTACAACTTCCACTAATTTCTTTTGTCAGTGATAAAACCATAATTTCAAAATCAGCTGGGAAAATAACTGTCTACATGTTAATAGTCTGTAAAGCTTCTTAGTAATGAATATCCAGTGCAAACACTGAAGGGGGTAAAATGAAAAAAAAAACAATGCTCCTAAAAATCATTCAACTTTCCTATAGTTCTAATCACAAAGTTTTCCTGACAATATCGAGTAACAGGGAATTTCGTTGATCTTTTGCTGAAGATAATGTAAAATTTATCAAGCTGATTTTCCACGGGGAATAATCAAAAAAAAAAAAAAGAATGGAATATGATTCTCTGGAAATGAAGTGCTTAAAATACTAAAATTACAGCACTAAAGCACACCATTCCATGCTAAATCTTTTATCCAAGACCAAAAACAGGTATTTTTCTCATGTCATGTCTCTTAGCTCCCTTGCTTACTTATGTTCTCACTTTCTGGCTGTGGATCTCTTAATAAAACCTTATCTTTAGCATGGAGGGTTACACAGCAGCTCTGTTTGGAGCTGAAAATGCTTGCAGTATGACTGCAAGCAGGAATAGTGCTTGTTCAGCAAGCACTTGCATTCTAAGCAAACAAAAGCAAATTGGCAGATTGTTTATTTCTATTTTGGGGTCATAAGCTGCATCACTTGCCAGACAACCAAACATCATGATCTTTTTCTAGCATGGAAGGCCAAAGTGCAATGTATCCGTTGGATAACAGAAATATGCTAAACCATATAGAAGTTCTCTTACCTTTAGTGAAAGTATCCTAAAATTTTGCAGGAGAAAATTATTTGCTGTAGAAGTCAAGCACTGCCTACACAGTTAGAATTACTTTAAGCTAAGAACTGTGAATCATTCATAACACTGCAGTAGAAAATAGATTAACATATTAAAGCATTTAACTACTATAGCCAGGAGAGATGCATGGACTTCATTAGCATATGTCATGTGAAATCGCCCTTGTTTCAGGTCTACTATATTTTATGGACTTACAGTCCATAAAACTAAA
Organism: Polioptila caerulea; assembly: GCA_013397295.1. Taxonomy (NCBI): domain Eukaryota; kingdom Metazoa; phylum Chordata; class Aves; order Passeriformes; family Certhiidae; genus Polioptila; species Polioptila caerulea. Next base: position 183,674 of record VYXF01010831.1, on the reverse strand, counting down.
TCCCACTACTTACAGCATATCCTTGTAACGTGTGTTCTGAATACTTTAATATTTAATTACACCTATAACAAAGAAAAATTAAATTATGCTGAATCCATTCAAGGTATCACCATATACTGATTTCACACAAATCATAGTGGAGGGAATTACACCCTTCAATTAACTGTATGTTCTTTGCTTTAAGCAATATATTGATTTAATACGTACAGTGTGTTGAAATAAGTTCTGTAAATCCACTAGCTTCTGGTTTTCCAAAATCTAAGAATAGCAAGAGAGAAATACCTTTCTCCCAAGACTTTCCAATGTTTCTTTTGAGGTTTTCTCATTTTCTTGATTTGCTTTTAGGAGAGATCTTAAGTCTTCTATCAAATGTCCTTTCATAGTAAGGTCCTCTCCAGCTGAGAAATTCTGCAGGGGAAGAAGCTGGACTGCATACCACTGCTAGGAAATTTGGTTAATATGCAGTTAAAAGGTATAAAGGTGGTAGACAATATATCATACTGGTAGCTTTACAATACCTTCAAAAATGAAAGCTGATGCAGTTCTTGCAATTTACCTGGTTCTCAAGCACTCAACCCAGGTTCAGTATGTTATTAAATAGACATTTTCTAAACATGCAAAATATTTGTGATTTGATTTTTGCTTGTGTGAACAAAAATCAAAAAAATTCCTTAACTATTATCAAAAAAAAGGGAAAAGAAACCTGCTGAGCCCAAAAAATTCAATTAATTACATTCCTTTGATGTCTCGAACAATCATTCAAACAGTATTTTTTGCAAAATTATTTTCAAAATAAAGTGAAATGGGGAAGCCTCCTTTCATCCAATTGAGTAATACAGGGAAATATTTGAAAAAACTCTATCCCTGTGTGTCAGGTGAGATAAAATACAAAGCCTAGAAATAACACCAGCTTTTGTCAGAAACTTCTCGTAAAACCCCAAAACTCTCATGTACGAAAAAGTAATGTTGGTTCAATGAGAAAATTATGCCTTATACAATGCTTCCACTATTATAACACAAATTAATAATTTAAATAAAAGCCTCAGCAATACCTAAATATGTCCAGATATCTGGATTTTTTTTCCAACGAAAGTAAAATGAATGGCAGTATGTTCAGAAATACAATACTGTTAATATGAAGTCAATATCATATTAAAAAAAACCCCAGGAATACAGTGCATCTAAAAATTTCTTTGATCTATTTCAACTTTTTCCTCTTACTGTTATTTTGGTTATTATACCTTACAGCTTATTAACAAATAGTATCTAATTTATAAAGAAAGCATGATATCCAATAACTATTTTAAATTTAAAATCATATGGTGGAAAAGTTCAGTTTGAAACAGAAAATAAACAATCCACAATTCAACCATTTTTAGGGCTCTCTGCTTTTCAAATGAACTATTTTCAGATAAGTAAACTGCATTCTTCAATTAAAAAAATCAGAAGTGTGAAAGAAGTTAAACTCTTGGGCAGACAAGAAACTCAGATACTAATACCTTTTTAATAGTTTATATATAATTGAAGAACAGTATTATATCAGTTACAGCAGTTAGAAGAAAAATATAAGTTGCATACTTGACAACTTTTGAATTTCAAAATGAATAGCAGACCTGAATCAATTCAAATAGAAACAAATACAACTGTCCTTTTGAACTTTTTTATGAATATAAGACTAGCTCTTTAATCTTATTTAAGCACCTGAACCTTGGCATGACTCTTAGCCCCTAGGCAAAGTATTACTGAATTTGAAAGACTGTGTTTAACAGCGCTGAGGAATTCATTTCGGCTTACATCAAGGATAAAATAGCCTACTCTAGAGTCTGGGTTCCGACTTAAGGTATTCTCACTGCCATACAGACACTGCAGCTAGCTAATCACTCATCAGTTTAAAAAAACCTGCAATTTAAGCATAAATTGCTCCAGTTTCAAAAAACCAAACCAAAACAAAACAAACAAACAAAAAAAAACAAACAAAAAAAAAACCAAAAAAAACCAAACAACAAAACCCAACCCTGTAACACTATGCAAGACTGCAACAAAAAGAATACATCGTTCTCTTAAGAATATGAGAAGAGTTGACATTGTAGCAATTTTACAGGTGCCACTGGGTGGCACCAGACACAATGGAGAGAAGAGGGACCACGCTTCGCTCGTAGTTCCCGAATCCATTCTTCTTTTTCCTGGACTTGTTTTCTTAGTGACTTAATGGTGGTCGATTGCTTAGCGATCTCAGTATTCGAATTCCATATTGGAAAATATTAAAATACAAATAAATGAAACTGAATGTGATCACAGTCAACAGTAAATTTTGAAAAAAAAAAATAGCTGAGTAAATTTCCATGTATTTTATGAAGGTTCTTAGAAATTAACTGGTACAAAAGGAGAGTTCTTACTTTCTAGAAACACTTAAGTAGAAGTACATTCCTTGGAAAATATGTTGAAAGTCAATACCTTTCCATTGTTCTAAAAATGTATGGTTAACAGATGTTCCCTGGGACACTTGCAAGTACCAATCAGGACCACATTTTCTACTGCATAGCATGGTCAGAATAAAATGTAACAGAAGTAAAACTGGTTCTCCATTTGAACTACATCTTTGAATGGTATAGTTCTACAGCACAAGGAGTCTACACCTATACAACAAGAATGTCCAATAATTCCTTTCATCTTGAGTATTAGGAAATACAAGATAATTTACGAGAGCGGTTGTTTTTATGTCTCCTGAAATTCAAAGCACAAGGCAAAGACATCCCCTTGTCTATGCTAACACAAATTCTACATTTCAGTAACAACCAGGTATGATTGTAATTTTCAGGGACATGTCATGGCAGTGAAGGACAATTATGCAGTTGTTGACCATTCCTCTTCTGTATATAATAAGAAAAATGTGCCTCTATTCCTCCAGGCAATTACACATATCATATCCCCAAGATCTAAATCCAGAACAACTGAAACAGTCTACA
>VYXF01010831.1:157333-180684 GCA_013397295.1 Polioptila caerulea | reverse complement strand
AAAAAAAAAAAAAAAATTAGCTTAGTAGCCATCTTAGCAATTTGAGCATATGCATTGAATGCCATTGCTGAAATGGCAGCTCAAACACACCACATAGAGGTATTTCAGACCTCCAAAAGGTGTTGCCAAAAGATACATGCTAAGCGTATGCACATAAGATATATGTGCCTAAATGTACACGGATTTAGCCACTGTACAACAGCTTTTTACTTACTATGTATAAACAATAAGCAAACAGATCAGACATGCTGTAAACAATAATACTTCAGGAGACTTTCTCTGCTCAGTGCAGACTTGTAATGCCTATTAACATTAATGGGAGTATTGTACATAACTCTGTGCACCTCAAGGGGAGTATATATTCTTGTGTGCATAGTTAGATGTAAAATATTGTTCTTAATAACTTGTCTAGCCTATTTACTATTATTATAATGTGAGGTATAACCAGAAAACTGTTAAAATTATGTATGCTAGCAGCATATTTCTAAGTTTCCTGAGACCTCCTTGTGGAGCTTGAGTTCCATTAGTGTAAAGCACAGCACCCAGTTACGTGGTTTACACATCAGACATGAACTTGAGTACTTAGGTGGGCCTCTGCACATGTTCAGAGGCAAAGACATATGTTTATGGTATTTTGCTTCTGAACTCACCACCCACACTTAACACATTTCTTCCTATCGGCAAAGATACAAGGAGTCACTACATACAACGTAAACCAGCACTGCAAAGACAGTGCTAAGGAAGAGAAAAATTAACTAACAAGGTACTTAGACATTTTGAGCTATCAGGAAAGCTTTTGCTGCTTAGACATTCAGATATTCAGAAGAGTAACTATGTGTCTCATTTTTAAGTCAGCGAGAGAGCCTGGAACAATAATAGAAAACCCTTTGCCAAATTCTTATGCTCAAAAATGACTTGCAGGACTTAAACTAGCCTTAAATAGAGTTAAGAATTTTAGAAAGTTGATTTAAGTAGTTTTTGAGGCCCTTATATTTAAAACTCTTATCCAATTCAGAGACCAGTGGATTTACTCTACTATTTAGCATTTGGGGTCACAGACTATCTCCATCCTAAATATAATTTTGCATACATGATTTATTTTTTCATTAAAAATTTAATATTATCTTTAAGAAGGAATTAAAACTCATGCTAGTATTTTTGATATCAGATTTATATATGCTTGCTAAATATTTCCTCTGCTGCAGAAACAAAAAACCTTTGATTTTTCAGCAATTTATTTTGCTGTTCACATTTGGTAGACAAATAGAGCAGGCTTCTAGCATGAGTGTTACTCTTAAGCTATCAAAAAAAATAAATCCCCATTTTTTAGTTTTTCCTACTTGCACAGATCAATTGACTGCTAGGTTTCTGGATAATGGATAATGAAGATACTCATCTAAAAGGTACAACCCTAATTAACAGAAATTACCCCTGACCAGCAATAGAAGCAGATTAGTCAATCCCAAACCTAAAAACAATACTCGTGAAGACAGTGGGTATAGTTATAAGATCTCTTTCTCATAATTAAAGTAGATCAATTTATGTGCCTTTTCATGACTACTCCCTGCTGGCCTCATCTCTTTATCAATGTGACCTACCTTTACTAATCCTTGAATTTAGATGTTATGCATCCAGTGTGCAATAGCCATGATGTGTAATACCATGATTACCATCAACAGCTAAGAGGTCTGAGCATTGCCCACATCTCGTGTGCTAGCACAGCTAATCCAGCATTTTGAGCCAGCTATGTTGACGTGTAACACAGCCTTTTCTTCTAGGGGATCCTTTGGCAGACTTCTTGCTACTGAGGAGCTTCTTCCAGCAGCACGAAGCTGTACCATTTTGACCTTTTCTCTTTCCTCTACTATTTAACAGAAAACAATGGGAAAAAACAAATTGAAGACATACTGTTGCAAATATATTTCCTCCAGTGAGAACAGAAGAATAATTAATATGTTTGAGCCAGGCCACCTGCTGAGAAAGCTTTCAGAACAACACAGTCCAGTCTCTACATCATTCACATGCAACAAAATCACCCGAGACTGAAAAGTGAAATCATCAACCAGTCACTAATTTGCTACCAGCTAATCTACAAAAATACAAATTAAAATAAAAAAAAGTCTCTCTGAAGACAAAGACAATACTGATACACACACAACACTCCTGCCTCGTTAGCTCAAATTCTTTGCTCCCCTTTCACAGACAGCTGTTGTTTTTCTCCTTAAATGAAGAAAGGAAACAACTGAATTTTCATCAAAATAATTCTGCAGCACCTTCCAATAAGATGTACTTAATCATTGTGCGAAAACCCAGCAAGGCTCCTTGTCTGGCCTATTCAATCCACAGAAATTGTTTTAGAACTTTTAGTTCCGTTTATGACTCCGTTGCTACTCACTATCAAAGGCAATCTAACATCTACGCTGCTAATCATTGGCTACTATATACAAATGATAGGCATATGGGAGTATATGTATGTCTGCTTGACCCAGTTATGAACTACTGCTCATATGAATTATCCTCAGCACCAGATAATCTGTTCTGTCACCTTTAGTTTGCACTGCAGCTGTTTCGTCTCTAAATCAATGTTCTTTGAAGGAGCTGGTGTGGCTTCACTCTTGCCAGCAGTTTAAGACAGATGTTCTCTCAATTTTAATTTTCCTTGTAAATCTTCCTTCTCCTGTTGCCACTTGGCCAGGTTGGAGATCAACACCTGTTTTACAAGGAGAATAAATATTCACAATTTCATCCTAAAAATATTTCTGCTTGATCATATGAGATACTTCTCCAGTTCAGCATTCAAGAGGAATGAAACAGTATATATTACCTGTAATTACATTGCATAGCTGTTGGTTGAATTCTCAACTACAGGAAAAGATCAAATCTGGAAGAAAAAAGAAATCTACTACCACTGGAAACAAACAATTATTTTAAGGCAAAATAATTCAATTTTGACTGAATATGTTGCTCTTTTAACAACAACAAAAAAAAATTATCATACAAAACTGTAACAGGCATTACTGTTGAAACATGTTTACCTAGAGCCTCCCTGGAACTGAGCAATTATTTTTACACAGAACATGAACAAATACCATGGTGTGTCAGACACCAGTGTGAATTAAGAGTAGTTAAATGTCAAATCTGTTCTAATGGTGACCACTGTAAGCTCACTTGAATTGCTGTGTTGACAACCGCTATAAAGAATACACCCTTCTCTTGGCTTTTGTTTTGATATTTGTAGGGCTTGTAGAGGTTAAAGCAAAGTGGACCAGCTGCACTAAACATCTCTTGGTTGGCTGGTCTTTACCTATGTGTTATTTCATCCCTTTCAATATATGCACCATAGCCAGAGAGCCGCACATTCCATAACCTTGACTCTTGGGCTGAAGTACTTAAGTGGTAAAAGACAAGCTGGAGCAGGACAGGATAACAGATGTTAGTTGTTTATTCCACTGGGTAGGTCTTACCACCCTATACTGCAGCCAAAATGCCTCTCACTTAGCAACATAAATGCTAAGTCCAATTAGCAGACGAGCCTTGTTAGGGATTTAGTTCAAACAAATATCATGCAAACAAACTCTCGGTCTTGTTGCACTTGACTGACAACCAACAAGACTTATTCAATCTTTGTATCAATATATTTCACATTACTCCTTACAGAAGTAATGTTTTAAATAATTGCTTTAATTTAAATAATAGTGAATGTTGTTCTGCAAAAAGGGGAATGGAAATAATCTCCATGCTAGTGATTAACTTTCACAAAACTGTAGTCAGCCAAAATCCAACAATGGCCTAACAGCTCTCTGCTCCTTAAAGGCGTTATTACAATGTTATCTTATTATTCCAAGTAGGACCGTAATACAGTAGCTTAACATAAGAAACAATTCTACAAAATAGTATAGAAATACCTCAAAATTCAAAAAAAGCCCTTACTTTGTGAAGAATCCTGATCAGAAACACAAGAAGATACATGACAGCTTGAAATAACTAAATGTGCACCTGATTTTATGCTTGTACCAAACAAAATATCCAATCAAAAATTAAAAAAAATACCACACAAAACCCACAAAACCCCAACAAAACACACAAAAAAATCCTACCCCAAACCAAACCAAAAAACACATAAAAAAAGGTGAAAGTTAGATATTCTATTTTCAGGAAGTTTATTATTAAACTTAAAAATTATGTTTTATACAGCTTGATGTCATTAGAAAAAAAATCTCATATATATGTTTATAAAAACATACTCCCATGTCAATAATCTGAAGATCACATATATACAGATAAAAGAGAGTCACCTTTATTCCCATTATGAATGAGAAAAGAATGCTTGTATATTTTGCATTAGCCTAAAAAAATATCATGGGTACAAGGAAAATTCATCTGGTATTTAAAGTTAAAACTCTAACAATATTTATTTCATATTCACCAAGTGCACTTATTAAAGGCAGTGGGCATTTCACATATGTATCTGAGGTAAGTACTGTTCTTAGTAAATGAGTTAATGTTTCCATTCCCTTCTGTGTCTGCTGTCATTATTAAACGAGATATACTGTATTTTCTAATTGATTATTCCTTAATCTGAGATATTCTTCTCATAGTTACTACATTTGCAGAGTAAAAGACAAAATGAGGAACATTTCAATAAGAAAAACTACTAGTAGTACAGAAGGACATAGAATAGAAAAATATGAGGATTATGTTAATTTGTGCAGTATTACCAATATTTCTACATGCGGAATTTCATGATTCAGTATCTCTATAATAAATTATTCATAAAAAGAAAAGAAAAAAATCATAGCTAGATCAATATCTCTGTTCAAAATTAGAAATGCCCCTGTATCTGCCCCTCGTATAGCTCATGACTTGCAGAAGTTCTTAGGCCACTGCTGCTGACAACATGCATCAGTTCTAAAACATCATGAATTGCACTGGTTACATTCTCAAAAATTATAGCAAGTATTTTCAAAAAGAAAAGGTCTTCAAGAGACAGGTACTAAAGATTGCAGATTTTAAAATAAGAATCTACATAAATTCAGAAACAATATAAGAACTACAGGGATGAAGTGAAAGTAGCATATGATGTACAAGAGCCCCAACTTGTAAAAGCAGACAGGCATGCAATTGCAATCAGATGTTTCACAGAAGTTGTCTCTTAATACTTCTGTAGATATTGTAAATGTACCACAGGACTGATAATTCTACTGCATTACTCTTCTATTTTTAATCAATTGAACAATTATGAGAAAATCCTATGTAAATCCATGTGGTATGTAAAAAACAGCCCCACTGCCCTATCAAGATACTCACACCTAAAAGATATTCCTTGCATTTACTTAAGAAACAAGTTCATTACCCTGGTGTTCTTCACCATTCCCTATATTTTATATCAAGTTTTAAGTTATTTTTTCTTTTTCAGACATAACGGAAGTTTTGTGTGCGTGCTACCATGCACACAAATCCTGAACGACAGAGTAAAAAGAAATTTACTCCAGGGGAAGAGGTCACCAGGATGAAAGGTAGAAGAATCTTAAACATCAGCTAGACCAGATGTTGGTAAAGGCAGCCTACTGCTGTTCCTCTATGATGTAGCGGCCTTTGTCTGCTGCACCTCCTCCAGAGTGTTTTTGGCTTAACAGATGTTTATACGTTCAATATTTTAACATCCATCTATCTTAATCTCCTTGCTCCTGTTATACCCATGACACTCTGTTCTGCTGTTCACAAAGGAGTAAGTGATGAAACTTCAGTTTCTATGTAGTCAGTATAAAACTTCCAGTGACTCAGCAAGCCTTTTCACCCTAAACCTTCTGCTCAGAAAGACAGCTGTGTGGAAGGCCCAATGGGTTAACACAGGAAGTGCCTGGAATGGCCTATTGCTCCTTGGCATCACAATCACACCATAAGGGGCTGTGAGTTCATTTTACAGAAGTCACTATTCTACTGCAACTGGCATGTAAGAATATAACATTTCTGTTGGAAGCAGCTGATACTGTACTGCTACTGAAGTCACACAACACTATACATTTATATTTGCAACATATACAAATTATAAAACAGGATGTATATCAGGCATTCTTTACACACTTTTTAAGCAGTGACATAATCTTATTTTACCACTCCTTTTGTAAACTAAAGCTAATATACTCTGATGTGTAAAAATCCCATTTTCTGTGAAGCTTCCCACCCTAAAAACCCGGCAGACGCGAACACTGCTATGTCTGTAAGAAAACTGTAGTTAACACTCTCATTTTTCTTTTCTCTAAGAAACCTTGCTACAGTAGGTAACAGAATACATTTTCTATATGCATAGCTCCTATAGGAAGTTCTGTTTTAGAATTTAACACTGCTTCTATAAATGTTTTACATAGAACACTATTTTCTCACAGTTACAGCTTGATCATGGAAAACATATAAAATAAGCTGAACTTGTTGCACACATAAAACATAAAAGAACTTTTCAAAGCATGCTTAAAGGCAGAGAGCTATGTATTTATGATTTTACTCACTCTCTCAAACAGTCTTATAACACAATGATAAACCTATTTACAATATCCAAGACAAATTTGTTATGCCAATCCCACAAAACTTGACCCTTTTGTGTTCTCTTGAATCAAAACCTTCCTCTGCTTGATGGGTCATTGGAGAAAGAAAAAAAAACAAACAAAAAAAACCCAACTAAAATTAATAAAGATAGTATGTAGCCATCTGGAAAGATATATACCAGACTAAAAAGCTGTGGTGAATACTTAATGTGATCATATAGAGAAAAGGCAAATAACTTCAAATCCTCGATCAAAGTTCTTTTCATGCAAGTGCTGTAAGTGGTTGATTAATTAGTATTCTAGACAGGAAGACAAAATATCAAACAGAAGTCTTTGGTGACTTAATATCCCATCCCTAAATTGAAACAAAGACCTCCCAAAAGCAAGACAAACTTCTAAAATGTAGAAATTATTTTTCATTTGTCCTTATGAAATTTTAGTAAAATCTACTGAATCATTTAGTTGTATTTTTCTTCAGCCAAATGCAGTTTTCAGGAGCTGACTATTCCACAAAATGTCAAATAAATGAAGGTAATATAGAGGACTTTTTGCCAGTGCTTTAGCTAGTTGTTAGACTTCAGTAGCCTTTAGAGACCATTAAGTACCCTTTGGCTAATTGGCCAATGGTAGATTAATCCTCTTTTTATTCCAGCAGCACTATTTTAACACCCTTTGCACTCTGTCAGTGTAGTATCTGAATGACAAAATAATATTGTGCATGAATAATAAGCAGAAAAGTTAAATTAACATTTCATGTTTCACATGCCATACCTATGTGTCAGGGAAAAGAACCCTCTTTTAAAGACACTGACATTCAACTTTTTTAAACAATCTCGTGTTGACACCTTACTGAAGTGAATCTTCCTAATTACTGCTAATTGCCTATCAAGGAAAAAAAAATCTTTCCTTGAAGTGCAGTTGTCTAGTATAGATGAACACAGCTCCAAAGTGCATAGTAAAGACAGGCATGACACTTGAGTTGTGCTACATTATTATGAGGTCATACTAAATATGGTTTGCAGTGAACAAAGCAGCTTTTAAGGATGTTTAAGGTACTGAAAATGTCAATCTCTCATGAAGTGTTTAAATTAGTTCCCCAAAGAGAAATACAGACATTACCCAGCAGATAAGAGGTACATTTCTCATCTCAGGTATTTTACTAAAGAAAAACATTTGTCCTATTGATAGTGGTAATACAATTGCAGTTCATCTGCTTTATAACACCAATATTTACATTGGAATCACCCTTTCACACATATAAATTATAAATTCAGCTGTTACTGGAAACACATTTGTAATCACTAACAATGATTCCTAGACGCAAAGATTTTGAGTGTCTTCTTAAACATCTACTGCTAGTGATCAACCATCGTTTATAAAGGGCTATTTGCTGTATAACACTTCATAAATGAAGGTTTTACCTGTAATTTTAATTCAGGTACTTACATTTAATCTACAGCTAAATTTATTCTACAATTTATAAAAGCCTAGCATTGCAACATCTGGCTACAGCAACTTATTAAATAATAAAAAAAGAAAATCAATGGAATCAGTCCAGGCAGGTCCTTTTTGAATTTTGGCTTGTTTTTCTCTTTTTCTAAATACTAATAACATCACATAGATCAAGATAGAAAACATAAGTATATTTTAGAGAAACATACAACACTCATATCTAAATGAATTGAAGTAATATATTCTGGGCCCAATTCTCCAAGAAATTAATTGCTCCTATAACAAGGACTATAGAACTGTGCATCGTGTAACCAATGATTTTTCAAATAAATGATAGGAAATAAAAAAAAACAACTTAGTAATAATATAAATCACAATTTTAAAGATGATGAAAATGCTTCTGATATGTCATCTGTATAATGATCACACCAATTCAAAGATAAAGGTTTTGTCCTGCAGCAATTCTATTTTAGCCTTCATTTTCTATCACCTTCATTTCATGTTTCTGTACAAGTAAACATTGCTGTATCCCATGTCTAATTTCTGTACATATTGAGAACACTATCTTGCCTTCATACTAAAGCAGATGCTGCACTCCATCTGTCCTTGCGAATTTCAAGGGAGTATAAGGACTATTAACTATTTATTTAACAGTACTTACACAAGTAGTTTCATAATGATCAATTATATGACCACAATATGATTTATTTTTGTTGTGATTGATTTTCCAGTATGGAGATGTGAACTGACAAAATATACAGACGTGCAGGACAACGTCTGCAACGTCTTTCCAGAAAAATATTCCAGAACTTAAGAAATCAATATTTATTAAAAATAAAAATATTCAGCATTTCAGTATATACTATATTTGAACTTATTTGAAGTATTAATATCTGTCAGACACAACACAGTACATTAAAATGTTTCACTACAAATAAATTAAAAATGAAAATACAACTGGAGACATTTCATGACACTTTGTCCTATTTGAAAATATCTGAGCATTATGGCAAGCCAGTTGAGAAGGTGTGGCTGAAGTTCAAACCCAATGTTTTCATGTTTCCACCACTGCTATTTAAATAAATACCAATAAATACTTGTGTTCTAACATCTACCATGCCTGTGCATATCAAGTATTGCTATATAGAAGGAAAGACTTCCAGCTGATGCATAAAATTTGCCCCAAGATTTCCATGGCTTTATACTTACTAGGGAATTTTCAATATAAGTCATGGTATCCATAAAATCTTTTGTAGTTAGGACCAGGTTTTACTGCATGATTTTTTTTCAGGACTACACAGTATTTATCTGATTTCCACCAAACATGAGAGTTGGGGCAAACTCATAAAGCTTGAAATTTGAATTTTTCATCTAGGGTCAGGGATAGTGCTTGCCATATTCCCCCTGCTTACTCTTAACACATCTAAGCACTGCAAATGAACTGCTTGCATGAGAGCCAGTCAGGGAATTTCACAATCCCTACAACTCATTACAAATTTAACAGCAGCAATACTAAGTATTCATATGTTTCAGATAACACATACAAATATGCTGCACTAAAACTCATTGGGGGAAAAAATTAATAATGCTTCCATCTGTTTTCTGTATAACTCACATAAAATAGAGAGAAACCAAAATGAAAATGCTATTTTAAAGACTATGTTTAAACTTTCTTTTGATTTACCCACTTAGTTCCAAAGCATACAGCTTTATACTATTGGAAACTAAAGTTATTTTTAAGTCAATAACTAAAAAAAAAAGAAACAAAAGAATGAAAGAATGGTGAAATATTAATTTAACCTCTCTTCATTTCCATGTGTTTTAGAAAGTGAACCATTTTCTACTGAAATATTTCTGCATCTCTAATGTATGTGGGCAGAAAATCCGTGCTTGTAGGGAAAGCTGTTACATCTCCCATATTACTCTTTATATATTATTTTCCTTTACCCAAATTTCTGAATTTCAACTGTTAAAGACCAATCTCTTTCAACCTACTTTGAGGAAGTGATGTACCTATTTCAAAATAAAAATTACTAAAATGTATGTAGGCTATAGGCATTCTCAGAAGTTGGTTGCAATATTCAAGGAAAAAAAATTATAAAGATAGCTCTATGTTTAATTTTGTTCAATTATTTAAGTATCTTATTTTCAGTCACTTCAGATGTTAATAAAAGCAGAAGGGTTCTCAGAAGGTCTTTTTTTTGTTTTTAAGCAGAGAACCGTATAAAAGCAATATATTTTAAATATAAACTGTCTTAACAAACTTAGGTAATGGAGAAGTTCTATGTTCTCATAGAGAATGAGAAACAGAAGAGAAATAGAAGTAAACAACAATGACTTATAGGGAAAAAACTGTTACGTATCTGGAAGGAATTTTTCTAATCACATCAGAGTGATATTAAAGAAATATTTATTTATAATTTACATTTGTACGAAAGAAAACAAAGACATTGGTAGCCACTTCTGAGAGGTATGAGAAAGCTGATGACAGAGAGTCAAATCGTGGGGAGGATGCAGAGACAGGAATATTTTTAAAAATAATGAACTGCATTTAAAAATTACCACTAAAATGTACTTCATATAAATTAAATTGGTAATTCATCCCTGGATTCTTGTAAATGAACCCCCACAGCCTTATCTTTAATTTGTAATTTATGTTATCATCAGAACCCTTGGTAAAATTTAAAGCATAAATGAACAGTTTAGGGTAAAATACTCTTTATATTATTATATTATTTATATACTATTTACACCTATTTAATATCTGAAGAGATCATCACAAGAAAAAGCCATGTTTTCAGTCTACTGTATAAAGTGAAATACACTATCCTTTATCATGATTATCATCAATATTATGACTCGCTTGGGCAATTTATTATTTTCACAAGTATGCAGTTTGAGGACAACACTGCAATTCTAAATCCCAGCTTGAAGGAGACCCGCAGCTGCTCAGTAATTTCCTCATTCTCTTCTGCTGGTTTTACCAGGAGAAGAGTATAGACAAAATCACCCATTTTGTGTACACAAAAGACCACAGGATGACCTTTCAATCCCAAAAAAAAGAGAACACTGTGCACAGTCCAGCCACCAAAGAGTAGATGCTTTCCCAGCACCTGTGACTCTTGTGAGATGTGCCACAGCCATGGCTGGTCATAGAGTCTCCACTGCTGAGAAAGGAACCGAAGGTCTTGACACATTAGGCATCAAGAGTAGGATGGAGTGATGAAAAGTAAACGTGAGCATGATACAAGCCACGGGAACAGTCCATGACTACCTCATTAATTCCCCATTAAGCCTTAGGAGAGCAAATCAGACCATGTAAAACATTAGTAAGAAAGCATAAATATCCTTCCACCTCCTCTAGCAGTTACAGAGTCCATGAGATTCAGGTACTTCAGGCAAACCAGCACCTTGTCAAAACTACAAAATTCTTCCCTTGGGTTGCAAGGACAATAAGTGTCTGACTTTGGCAGGGATGCTGTAGAATGCCAGGAACCAGCACTCATTCTCTGCAACAATGAGGATTCTAGGAAAGAGAATAATTAAGACAATCCCAAAGAGGAAAAGCTGTAGGTATATAGTTCTAAAAAGGAATCTCAGGTGTTGTTCCCTTGTCTCAGGAGTGTTTTAGTTGCAACACTTTCTTTTTCTACTGTTGTAGACGATTTCTTAGTTCTTGACTCCCATTCCTTAACACCTAGAAAGCAAAAAAATCCACCCCCTCCCCCCAAAAAACACCAAAATTCAAACACAAAACAACAACAACAACCTACTTTAAGATGGTTCATGCATCATCCTTGGTAAAGTGGTAAGAATGGCTTGTACTCCTGGCTATGGATGTATGTTTTGAGTTTCTTCCTTTAGCGAAAGGGAATAGCCAGGACAACAGAGCACCAGCATTAACTTTGAACACATAAGCTTAAACAGGGGATTGTGGGAATGAGAAAATTGGAGTAAGATGCAAGCTCTAGCAAAAATGCTAATTCCCTTTGTGCAATATAATCTAGACAAAGAAATCTCACTGTGTGACAGGTAAGATAATAGGATCAAACAGGAAACTGGTGCTTTGCAGACCTATCAGTGCAGAACTGGTAAAGGTGAAGATTCCTCTTCTGAAATCCAGAGGAGTCCGAAAGAACTCCTGTTCTTGAAAGACAAGATGTGGGAGCTGTTATGGTCCTCCTTTCTGATCACTGATAAATCTTACTAGAAATCAAAGAGTAATAAAATGCACAGAGGAAAAGGAGGACTTGGAGCCCAAGGAGTACGAGTTTTCAAGGACTACCTTCTAGATCCATTGTTTGAACTCTTCTTTATTAAGGTATCTTTCCTGGGCTAGTTATCTTTTAAAAAGAGCTTCCATTTGAGAATGAGGACAAGAAAAATTAATTGCTAAATAAGAAAGAATTCATTAAGATATCAAGAAAACATTAAATACAGCACCCGTACCAAACATAAGGAAATTATTCCTCAAAATTTTGGTTTAAATGCAGAGAAGATTCTCCTGGCAGCCATCTTCTGTGTCCTCAGAGAAAAAATGTGCATTATATATGTGGTCCTTCTTGAAAAATTAGATCAGTTATCTTTAAAAGACATGGAATCACAAACTGACCACTAATTTTAAATAGTCTTTTATCTGTCGAAAGGTGGGTATTACACTCCTTCTGTCTTTACCATTAATCTATTATTATATTTTACATTTCATTAATTACAGACCTTCAACCTTTTCTCATTCTTGTTATGTTCAAAACTTACTAAAATTCTTGTTCCTTTCTTCCAATATGTGTTTTGTGTGTGGTGCCAAATCAAGGTATAATATTACACACCGTACCTTGACATTGCTAAGTAGAAAAAAGAAATGTCCTCTGTGAAATTCTCTGTAAATAATAATGCCTGACAAACTAGCAATGGTTCTGCTATGAAGAGCAGTAGTTTGACAAACTGGTGGCCCTCATGCTATGAAGTACCATCTTTGTGTTCCTAAGAAACACACACTGGTATTTGTTCAGCCTGTGGATCTTTGCAAAATCAACACACATATCCACAAGACAAAATAAATCCCACAAACCAAAATGAAACCCCAAGCAAACAAAAAAGCCACAACCCAATCCAAAAACCAACCAACTACTTTTTTGACTTTTTCCACAACTTACTGAGTTTTACCTTAAGGTGTATTTCACAAATGGCAATCTTGTAAAGGGAGGGATAACAGGTAAAAATTCAGGCATCATATAGGCTTGTATTTTTTCATGACCACCACCAACAACAACTTCTCCCCTCTAGGGAGCTGTTTATGTTAGAAAAACATTTGAAAAAGTAGATATCAAGAACATTTCTGTGGTCGCTCACAAGTTCTGTTTCAATTAAATCTCAATTTTGTTCTTTGGGATTCAAACTACAGGAATTATTTTTGAAAAATAAAAGAAAATCCTTGCTAGCTTTGGAAAAAAGTCTCAACACAGCCTAACTCAGAACTTTCATTCAATAAAACCTCTTTCTTCTTACTTTAACTAATAGCTTATTGCTAAATTAAATACAAGAAGACTTTAAAAAATAATTTAATTATTAAAATTGAAAATAATGTTAGTAAATATTTTTTTTTTCTTCATGGCTAACTTTAAAGTTTTTACTATTATAACTGCTTTGGAAAGAAAAAATGCAAATTAAGCATTATAGCTTTTTGTGTCATTTTTATCTCTGAAAGCAATTTTTTAAACTGAAACACCATCTATAAAAGTGTCTGGAAAAGTGACAAATAGAGGAATAGTATATGGAAGTTTGGGGTTTTGTTACATACCTTAGTTTTCAGTATTTTTTGAATTACCTGCTTCTGATACTAGCAAAAACGTGCAGCTATTTTCAATCATATTTATAAAGAAAGAAAACATGCAATTATCAATTTTATGGCAGTTTTACCTGTAGAGACTGTCACATATCCTTTCCGACCACTATTACATAATGAGGTCCTACTGACAAACATGAATTGTCATCTTTACGTGCAAAATAAAGCAAGGAAAGTTAAATTTCTTTAGAAAATCTAAGCAGTTTCCTGCTTGCAGCTGTACAGGAATCATCCACTTGCTACAAAGAAAACAAAAATTACACACTTGGAATGCTTAGATCACTTTCAGTGACTTAAAATCTTGTTCTCCCAAGTGTCTTAAAAACCTGAGAAAACTAGCAGTATGACTACACTGTACAGGGTGTTCCTAGTGATAATCATACTTTCTTCAACATCTAATACAAAACAGAGACATTGTTTTAACAAACACCACTTGGCTGACCTAGAAGATAGGATGAAGGAATAAGAGAGTCACGTCCAATTCCTCATGGATTCTCAGCTTGAATCCTGGATTTTGCACAGTTTACCTTAGGAACATGATCCAAGTGACATTTCACAAATTCCTGGATAAATGTTGCTACACTCTGCCAGCAGAGAGACTGGCTGTGTCATGCACAGATCAATAACAGCACTGTGTTTCATTAGACTCAAAATCAAAAGTGCTTCATCTGGCAAAAGCCACGGCCCTTGAGGATCTGACATATATAAAATGAATACTGTACACACGATGTGCACTACAAAAGCTGCTAGTGTAAAGACAAGTCTAGAGACATACAGGTGAGTATATGTAAATAGGAAAATATGTATTTGTATACACAAAGATGTTTTTAGCTCCTATTTATGAAGAGTGTCACAAATAACACAAAGCAGCAGCTGAGTAACAGAAATGAAATTAAACTTTTATGACATCTGACAGAAATATAAAAAACACAGGAAAATCCTGTGTTTGGAGGTCAGTCTTTGGAGGAATTCTGAACAAAATGGACATTTTGAACTGTACACAGTAGTATCTATGACAGTGGGCTGCAATAAAATGCATGCTAAGCTATACTTGCCTTCTGACCAAAATTATGTTAATTGAAAATATGCTTTTATCTTCTTCAGAGTAACTACTCAAAATAGAAGTCTTGAGACTATATACTACCTGTAGTTTCAGTCCTCAATGTAGGCTTTCCTAAAGTAACAATTTATGTCTCTAGCTCTTAGATTTCCTTGTATCTGACTAAGTCTTTTGGTGACAGAGATTTTAAAATTTTCAAATAACTGCAGCACCTGTAGAATTTTTAATTGAAATTACTTTTTATTATAATGCCTCTCCCTCATTTTTCTCACAGGAAATTTATGGGGTTTTTTCCTGCCAAAGTTTATATTGCAAACAATACTTTGGAAAGTAAGTATTTTTACTGTTTTGAAGCCAAACCTTTAACAAAATATCTCAGATTGAGTACTTTAGTACTTTGAGTACTAACTTGGGTACTTTACTTGAGTACTTTGAGCACTTTTTTTTTTACCATAGTACTTTATCAAAGTACTATAAGTACTTTGAGTACTTATCAAGATTTTTAATAAAAAGATATTAAAAAAATTAAACTGTCTTCATGCCCCCAACTAAAATGAAAAGCTTTTCCCTTAAAGAATGTCACAACTACCTCACTAAAAATTTATTTCCTTATGCTTAATTTTCCTGGTAAAATGTGAAGTAAATATTAAAAATTCTAATTTGTCTTTTTTTTCCCTGCAGTTTCCTCTTCTGGCTTACACACTAATAGCTTTAATCTTTTCTCAGCTCTGTAATCAGCAACATTTAAAGGGTTTTACAGGACTAACATAATCCTAAATTCTGTGTACATTACACACAAAAGCCATTTTTTCTTCTCTGCACATCTTCTGCTTAAGAATAATATCTCTAAATGCTGCTGTTGCACACTGTGGAACCAGAATTTCATTTGAATTACTTCCTGTAACATCTTCCCTTTGCCTGACTTTATATATGTACATCTTCAGTGGTGATGGTTTCTTCCTCTGCCTCAGAATTTCTCTTCCTTATAACATGATGTTTGAACACTATTGTAGCACTCCTGCTTGGCTTAAAAACAAGCATTTTGACTTATCTTAAATTTATCATCCATGTTTACATCTCTTCTGCAGCACAAAACTCATTTTAGCATTAATTTAGGAAATACTGTGGCCCAGCTGAGCTCTATGATGTAAACACACTTCTTCCATCATTGCCTCAGGTGAGTGAACAGTGTTACTGAAGTTGAGAATTTACCTTCCTGTTCATATGTCCCATTAATTAAGCTCATGCCATCAAACAAATGCTCTCTCTTCCTGTTTCTTTTTCATGCATCCTAGAGACTCAACGTTTTCTTTATTCCTTTAATAAATAATCTGCCCACAGCTGATGTCTCTCTAATTCTTCCTTTTTAGATTAGTTGGCCAATATCACTGCAGTTGCCTGACTCCAACTGGCAATAGTCAATTACGGTCACCTAAAAATTATACATCTCATATCTGGTATGTTTCTATCTTTGCTATTTTTTCAATCTTCCTTTGCTAGACTGAGGACTCTACAAGATTTCCTTTTCTCAGATATTTAAACTTGAATTACCAGTTAACCTGCTCTACGAAAACCTCACTTGTTCTCTAGAACAATGCATTTTCCAATCCTCCTCGTAAGACTTCAAACGTTTTTAAAATTAATTTAATTTCTTCTTTAGAGTCTGTGTATTAGAACTATACACATTATTCTAAGACCAGTCAAATTATGCCAGTGAAATAAAACATATCCTTTCTGCTCCTCTTGTACAGATTCCAGTTTATACATTAGAGAGCTGTATTTTTTTAAATGGCATTGGGAGCTCACGCTCCACATTACCTCATAGGACTCTCACTTTTCTTTAGAGTCCTTGGTTCCCAGGAGACAGCTATTCAGCCCCACTCAATGAGAAACTCGAGCAATGTATTGGTTTTCATTATGATGTAATGATTTGCTCATTAAAAACACTGTGAAATCACAACAATCCATACTCTTCAATCAGACTCTGGTGGATGATTGAAGTTTAAGAGTAGTTGTCAATGACGGATGACATCCTATTGCACTGGCTTGGATTTTTTACGTTGCCACTCATTTTTAAAAAATGATTGAAAGATTTTCCTTATAAAACAAACAGCAAAAAGACAGTCATTTATTTCATAGTATAAAAGATAAAATAGATATGTAAGGTGTAAACCATTATCCTGGTGAAAAAAATAATGTTATCATTCATGTGAGGGATCAACTGAAAAATTAATTTCGTGGTACGTGAGATTCTGAGCTAGTGAAAATGATTAAGTGGTACTTATATGCACCAATTTAACCTTAAGACATTTGAATTGAGACACTGAGTCTCCAATGTGTTCCATGTAGCAATGCTTAGCTCCAATCCAAATACTATGTAAAACCAAGTATGGTGAAGACAGTTTTTGAAATTTTATCTCATATTTACATTTAAATAAGCAAGGACTGTCACACAGAGGTACACAACAAAAATGAGTGAATGTGCTTATAAAACTTCTGATGCTTTCAAATCACAGAGTTATTCTTGTAATCCCATGACCCTACTCATCTAACTTCTTAGAAAATGCAACTCCTCAAATAAAGAACTCTCTTTTACCAGTTCCTCTAGTCCATTTATGTACCTTGCTATCCATTCTAAGCACTCTTCTCCACCAATCTTATGTTCTGTATCTTTACACTGAGAAAATATTATTTAACAGATTAGGACAGGAGCAAAGGAAAGGAGAAGTAGCTTAGAAGAGTCCATAGGGAGAGTGCAGGAGAATCAACTTACCTAATGTTCACAATACAAAATTATCTCCCCAATTTCTCATGAGTCTTGAAAACTTTTCCTAAGAACATAATTGGGAAAACATTTATCTAGGCTGGGAAAGAGAGAAAAGAGCGACTCTTAGGTAAAAATCCATCACAAAAAACAGGGAAGAGAACTAGAACTTCCAAGGGAGGATATATGGCTGATGGAAACCCAAAGCAGCTATTTCTTGCACGTTACTTCACAGTCTATCAGAATACTAGATCAGAGAGTATTCACAAAAATTTGCAGCTACTTCCCCTGTGATTGCTCCTTCTCTAAAAAGCTGAAAACAAAAAGGAACTCCTCACTATAGAGAGATCTATATGCAAGATTACAGACAATAAAACTTAATTTTACCACAATAAGTAGGATGTCTTGAAATTTCCTTGAACTCAGTGGAAATAAGGACATGCATAAATGGTTTGGTAAAATCACTTCCATAGTTAATAGCAGTAGTTACTAATAATGAATAATTCATGGACTCTTCTGGTGAACAAACCTAAGAGTACTGGTTCAATTGCAATGCAAACTGGTTTTCTGTGACAATCTCTTGGAAAATCTAATCTACCATATCTGAAATGTAATCTCTTGGCAACATATGAATAATTATTCCCAATGAAGTTCTTTGTCTGAGATTTAATGGTGAATAAATATCCTCTGACAAAACCATATCTTATCCATAGAACTTTACGTAGTAGAGAAGGTTCAAGAATCCAGTGTAGCTTTATTCTTAGTTTTAAATAATGAGCAGATCACAGTGAATACAATAAAAGACACTCCTTTGAACACAAAAGGAAATCCTATTATGATAGTATATGTTGAGCTTTTCAAATTGTGTCTTATTTGGGAGTTTTTTTACAAGAAAAAAATGCAAATTGAGTTCTGTTTTGGTTCATGGTATTTTTTCCAATAGTAAAGTAAGAGCCAATGCAAAGGAAAGTTTGATTAAATCACAGGGAAGGTGAATTCAAAAAGCTCACATCACATGAAATTAATAACATAAAAATTACAGGATATCTTCAGAATTTTATTTCAATATATGCAAGCATGTCATATCATCTAAATACCTGTTCCATTACTATATTAAGCTACTGGATATAGATATATTAGCTATACTTATGTGTAAAACCTCTGTTTGTAACATTTCAATTCTTTTGATACAGGTTCTTTCTTCTAATAGAGAAGAATGCTTTTAAGTACTTCTGCATGATACAGCAATATAAATTGTACTGATTGTAAGTATATTCTCTGAACTTCATGTAGTTTTCACAATTTTTTATTCATAATATTTTTTTCTATAATTTACTGATCTTGAAGTTATTTCACTTTGACATAAGTCTAGTATAAGTCATAAAGAGCATAATTCTAGTAGTCCTACCTCATGTGAACTGTTCTTTTTAATTTATGAATGAGACTCATTTCCTAAATGCAATGTACTTTAAATGTTGTCCATCAATAATGCAATAGGTCTATTTTAATTTTTCTTCAAAGACCAATATAAATTGTAAAATGTATTTAGCTTTATTTTTGTTTCATAATGACAGCATAGTTTCAAGATAAATATATTTTGCAATAGATCTCATAAAAAATTATTTCAGGATGCTGTAAGTATTTGATGCATCAAAATACCAAAATAATTTTTAAAATTTGGATTAGATGCATTTTAAAAGGTCAGTTACTTTCATGCTTACCCTTGGCTATTCCTTATTTTATTTCCAAGTCAACGTAAGGAACAATACTGAGTCAGTGGTCAGAGGTAGTATTACGGATTTCCCCATTCAGTAACCACACTTTTTGAGCAAACATATTTGAATCTTTTAGAAATTCATGTGGAATTTTGGAGTAGGACTTGAAAAAGGTGAATTCTAGCCTCAGAGGTCACAGAGCATTTTCTGTCTCTGTTCCCACCCTGATTTTTGATTACATTCAGCAAAGCTTTAATAAAAATACAGCAAAGCCAAACTTATTCTTCTCAATATTGTCAATTCAAAGCCTTAAAAAATTACAATTATGGCCCAGAAATAAAAATTTTTAAATATTTTTGAAAAACCTTGTTTACTTCTTTTGGAGTATTTGGCCCAAAGACTACAGGTCCCATAAATTAACCTAAACTACTCTTATTAAAAGTACTTAGGACAAGATAATTTATATGCTTCTAGAGGAGAGAGAAATCATGATTCTCCTTATGTTTTTGGGAACAGACTTTTCGTAAAAAACTTCACAGAATTCTCTGGTTGTTCCATTACAATCTGTGCTGAAGGTGGACAGCTACAGAAATTATTTCCCTTCAAGTTTGTCGAAAGTGTTAGATGTGATGTACACAGGGTTTTTATTTTTAAGTAAGAGGTTCCAGACTTAACTTTGTCTGGTAAGAATGGAAAGGGACATTGCTTAACACAGCAGAAGCAATTTGAATTCTTATCAGATTATTTTTTACCTATTAAATTATGTGGTCATTATCAGCATCTCTGCTCTCACTTTCTTTTACTACTTATATATATATATGAAAGACAGAATTCCTGCACATGCTACTGATGTAGCAGTAATTTTATGTAAAATGTATCTGCCTAAATTATTATTTATGCCTTATTTAAAGTCTTCCAAATTCCAATAATTCTAGAACTTTTAATAAAAGTTTATCAATCAGATCTTCTGTGGGTATCACTAAAATTATCTAATGTACATAATGAGAAATATCTTTTCATTCTACCAGAGAAAGAAGAAAATCCAACACTCAACTTCGAAGAGGTTACACTAAATGTAGAAACTCTTTCATGAACTTAATAAAAATACATAAATGCTCTGGAGTACATCCATGTAAAAGATTTCAAACACATAAAACCAGGACACCTATAAAAATGTTTTGACAGGATATAACTGGATGGGTTTACAACCATTTCAAACTGGACAGCATTTATCTAGAAAGCCCACAAAATCTGTCCAAGTAATTACACATTTGATGGAATGAACAAAATGTGAGGAAATTTGAAAAGTAGTTTTAGCTTCCGCAGGATAATTGCAAATAGCATTCAGTTTATAATTTCAGATTTAATACTAAAATTTACTTTAAGTAAACCAGAAATGTACACAAGTTTTTATATATATATTTTATATAACTGTTATATTGTGTTAATACATCTTTAAAGAGTGATAATCCTTCATGAAAACCAGAGTTTAAGTGAGATATTTGTATAAAATAACAGTTCAGCCAGTAATTTCCAGTGTATCTAAATTTATCATCAGTTTCTTCTTTTTTCTAGAATATAACTAAATTGGCTGATTTACTTATATTTGGGTATGATAAGACAAGTGAAGCTCTGATGCTGGTTTTGCAGATGCAACACCAAATTTTGGCATGTCCTTTGATACACTAAGCAATAAAAAATGGTCAAGAGAATATGTAAAGAAAGCCACAACCTTTAAAGAATAAAAAGCTTTCTTAAGCACTTTACTTTTCTGCTTTTCATGCTCGTACCTTTTTATGCTTGAGATAATCTACTAGATAAACAAACTATGAGCTCAGGGGGGAAAAGTTCCGTTAAAATTCAAAGAAAAGTGAAAAACAAACAGCTAAAATAAAGTTTGGAGGCATATTTAAAATGCTGTCAGAAAAAAAGTGTAGTCTGGGTCAGATTTAAAATATCCTTCTAAAAAAAATTAAAATTTCCTTCCCAATTCAGCAGAAGTGTAGTGATATATCTGCAGGAAGGCATCTGAAAAAAAAGTTGCTTAAACCTTCACATTATCCTCTAAAGAATGAGTCAGCATTTGACCAGTTGATTAGTTCTTATTCTGAGATTCAAGTTTCCTGTTGATGTAGACTTACACAGGCACTTTGCAAATTGCCCAGAGTATTCCATAAAGAAATGCAGCTTTTCTGTGATATCACCTGAGAAGCACTGGAGAACAGAAGATGCAAAAGTATGGTACATTTGAGCAGTGGATCTTTGAAGAACCTTGACATTAAAAAGAGAAGAACTTGTGACTTAAACTGATTATGATTTTAATTTCTTATTCAATATATTCTGGATGTTTGTCACAAAAATGACACTGCATAAAACTAATTATGATTACTGTGTGGTATGCAATAAATACACTCTTCTTATAAGGACTCAATGATAGAAATGAGTAGAGGGGAAGACTAAACCTTAGGAAAAAGATCCTGAATTTCTCCAACAATTTCTTTCAAATCCTTTACTTAGAAACTAAGAAAATACTAAATACCATTGCTTCCACATTAAGTATCTGCTCCAGCTGTGATTTCTATACACCAATAACAAATGTACTTCTGTACAGATGGTCTTGACTCAGTGTTAATGTGAATCCTTAGAGAATGCAAGTGTTGATTCTCACATGTGCAGTCACTTCACAGCCATTTTTTTTAAAATATGCAAGGAATTGCTTTTGCAGAAATGAAACAAAGCCAGATATTTACATTACTGCAAAGCATTTATAAGGCCAAAAAACACCAGAACTTATATTCAGAATTCTGAACTCTTAAGAGCAGAAAAATATACCCCTACATACACATTCTGTGTGGATTTTCAAGAAAAATACACAAAACCACGCATGTATATATTCTGAAAATCAACAGATGCTAGACAGTCCTTAGGTTGCATGAACTGCAAAATCTGTCTAAAAATGAACATCTGGAACATTTAAATCTTAAATCTAGAGTCGATCTTCTAGAGTCCCTGGGGACTACAATGAAGGACTGACTGCACAAACATCTGTCCTTGTCTGCTAAAGGATTTGTTTGCTTAGATAAATGCAGGCAAAATGGCATCCTATCCAAGCCCTGATGCCAATATTTACAGTTGCTAGACTGCTAAACTTACCTTAGCCTAGGACCAAAAGTTCACTATTAATGTAAGTTCACTCAGAACTTTATGATTATGGCAGTCAACTACAGATGCTTATTTTTGGATATTAGTAATTTTGGCACCTTTGAAGTATTTAAGATTTTCTCCAAATCCAGAGATTGTGTCAATCTTTTATTTTTTCATGGTTTAACTGCTTGTTTTTTACCTTCGGCCTCTCAAGGAAATTCTACAATCTAAAGTAACAAAAGTATTACGAAAAAAACCTTAACAAACATTATTTCCCTTGTAGTACCTTAAAACTTCACTTCTAGATTGTATTTCATACAAAAAAACCCCATAAAAGTCCCCCACACAAATGTGTGCTTTAGAACCATTAGATCTGTCTGAATCAGGGTTCTCTCTCTAAAACATGAGTGTACCCTGCAGTGACTGTGTAGGTTCTTTACCTCCTTAATTTTCTCTTGGCAAGAAGCCCAAGCCTCTGCTTTAAATTTCCCACTTGGTAGCACTAGTATGGCACCTGAAGAGTAATTAGTTGTGAGAAAGGGAATTTGAATCGTTTGCTGAGAAGGAAAAAAATGTGCATGCCTAATAAAGATTTCTTTCTTTGAGTACTCGAAACACCCTTTATTTATTTTTGCTTAGAATGCACCACCCTTTAAATAGGCCAGCAACCATTTTTTAAAAAAAACCTTCCAGAATAACTGCATGATAGAAAACCAGTTTGGTCTCAAAGCCATGCTATTTTTTTAGTCAGTCTCTTCCAGTACAGCAGCTCTTACCTTTACATAAATTTTGTTCCCTCACCCTCTTTTTTTTTTTTTTTTTTTTTTTTAAA
>VYXF01010831.1:113464-157315 GCA_013397295.1 Polioptila caerulea | reverse complement strand
TCCCTGATAACAGCATTTTCTACTTTATTTCTCACTTCGCTCCTCTATGGACATACATCTAAGGAGTAGTCTTCCAGGAAGGCAAATCATGAACATGTCTGAGAAATCAGAACATTTTAGCTAAATTACACATATAGTTCCCTGTGAAGTTTATACTGTCCATGAAACTTTTTTATTATGAGACCGTTTGCAGGATAGGCAGATCTTCACTGGTTGCAATGACCTTGGAAACTCTTTTTAAACAATTCATTACACATATATAGTTATGCAAAATGAGTAAAAGAAATAAAGTTTTCCCTCCTCTAGAAATTAGCAGTTCCCTAGTCCTAAGAAAGTGAAAAGTGCTGCTCCTGATACTGCTTCTGCCTTCTGTGCAAAGACAAAAACACAGAGAAGTTTGAGGGGGAGGGGATTTGATTTCTTTTTTAATGTCTGCCTCCTTCCAGCAAGTCCATCTGTTGTAGCACTATAATTCTGGAAGCAGGATGTGTGTGTGACCAACAGGAGACAATTACTGCATAAGTGTTTGTTGATTCAGCTCTATAAAGGGCAGGCCAATCACTACAGTATGAACAGAAAAGAATTCCAGCTGAGGAGCTGCATATAGATTAACTCAAAATACATATATACATGAGAATGGGGAAAATCAGAAAGGAGTAATAGCATGGAAAAGGATTAAGTAGGAATGAAGACTGAAGCAGAGAAGAAAGTTTGTGTCCTTGGGCTGTTAACTAAATACTAATCTCTATTTCCATAAACTTTGTTCTTTGGCTTTTCACCTTAAGAGAGAAAGATGGGATTAAATAGATATGGAACTGGTCTAAGCCCCGTTTGGAAGAAAACTCCAGTTGTCTTGGGATGTAAGGAGACAGTGCTCGTTCTTCACAAAGGAATAGGTACTAGTTCTGGACTGACCAGATTCTCAGGAAGATTTGCAGATCACAGGCTAAAAGTGAACCTTACCTCACTCATTTGAATACATGTAAAATATCAGCATGAAGATCACTTTATTTTCAAAAAGATAAATTAATTGCGTTGATACACTAGCATCAATATAATTTGTACATAACTGGCCCACACAAAGCATGGCAATATATAATATTTCATAATTTTGACTATAAATTAGAATACCAAAAAATCAATTTTATCAAAATTTCACAGAATTGCAGTAGAATTAAGGTAAACCTTGTAAGACACCATAATAAAAAGTACTTTACCTTTATAGTCAGTTTATTAACTTGAAGTCTCTGATCAGCCAAATGTAGCTGACTTGTTAATTTTTCATTGGTTTCTGTACCATTCTTAATGGAAGCCACTGCTGAATTTTTTTCACTCTGTAAATCTGCCTCTGCAGTTACTTAATTTTTTCCTGCAGTAGACTAACAGAGTAGCCTAGTTTCTGGACAGTGATTTTTCTCCCTTTTGCTTGTTCACTGAACATAAAATGGCACATTACTAAATGGACAAAATCATCATAAGTGACATAATTTATGATTTTGTTTTGGCCCTTCAAAACACTCTTGGAATCTGCAAAATATTTCTCAGTAAGTAAACTGGAAAATTAACAGCTGATCTATAAAATCATAAAACATATAAAACAGCCAACCTTTAAACACTCCATGTTGTGCTTTTTCTGAAGTGCCAACAAGGCAAAATCAACAAGGATTTGGAAGTTACAAATGTCTCAGGTTTCTAATCAAGATTACCAAAAGTAAAGGCTTCAGTGTCTTGTTAAAAGGCTGGGGTTTTTTAAGTTCTAAACGAAAATACATTTAATTTGTTTCATTGGCTGTGTTGGCCACAAGGGACAAAAGTTGAAGGTAATGAAAAACGTCAAATCAGTCAGTAGATTTACTAGGTGGGACTTAGTAAAAACTTACTTTATCTGTGTGAAAAGATGCTGTTTGACAGTCATTTATTATATGAGAATTTCACCTTAAAACAATGAGCTAAATATCTGAAAATACACATACAAATTCAAACAAGCAAATCTTGCAACAGCATATAAGTGGGTTTGTGTACTAATTTACTGGGTATTAAGTGCTCAGTGTATATTTAAACACTTTTGATCAGGAATACTGCAACTTTTTTCTATTTTTTACATCTTCAAATTGTAATTTCTATGTCATATCATGCAACATATTTCTAGGAATACTCATATCTAAAATAGCTGTAAAACAAATTTAAAAGAGTAAAGAGCAACACATTCTCTACTGCACTGAACAAACTACTTATTGCAGGATACCTTAGCCATGAACCCTAGATGATTACAATCACCACACAATTTGAAAGACCAAGATCTGAGCTCTCAGCAGATGATGAGTAAACAATCCACGCCTGCAGCAAAAAGATCAAAATCTCCACTCCAAGACAGAGCTCTAATAAATGTATGAGTTGTAAGAGAATTCCAGTAGCTCGGCTGATACGGCACAGGGTATTACATATCCCTGCCACATTGGGGAAAACTGACCAAGTCCTTGTACCATACGTGGCCTCATCTCCAACCTCTTGCACAGCTCAAGAGTTTGGAGTTTTCTTTAGCCTCTCTTGTATGAGAATATCATGACCCAGCAGAGTGGGGTGCTTAAATCCTCTGGATGGATTCAAGAATTCTGTTAACATTGGTGTTTCCAACTATTAATGCTGAACACTTGTGCAATAGTTTCTTCCACACTCATAGACCATGTTTTAAAATCCTTTTCCTGCAATACAGGAGTTCTGCTGAAGCATATTTAACTCTTATGGTTCTCCAGACACTTCCTGAGCCTGCTTCAGTTCTACCAGTCTGTTACAAATGTCAATCAGAGTGTCGACCTTCTCCAGTAGGAACAGAGAACAGGCCCTACAGAAAGGCTGCGCTAAATGATCAATAAAGAGAGGAAAGAGTCTCTTGCATTCCTTGCCTTTTATGTCCTCACTCAGGAGAAGAAGGAGATTAACAGGAGTAGCACACTCTTGTCAGATTTTCATATATCATATGCACCTACTCATACTATGTATTGTTACCAATAGATTAATGGATAAGAATTTTCCCTTTTTTCAGTTTATTTGACCAAAGAATATTGATGAAAAAACACAATCAAGAAAGTGTAAAAAGATCAGAGAGTTTTCATTTGCTTTAAAAAATTTTGG
The DNA here is from genome assembly GCA_013397295.1 of Polioptila caerulea. Lineage (NCBI taxonomy): Eukaryota > Metazoa > Chordata > Aves > Passeriformes > Certhiidae > Polioptila > Polioptila caerulea. The sequence goes on along the minus strand of VYXF01010831.1, from coordinate 154,183 downwards.
AAACTAAGAAAACATTTTTTTTTCCCCAAACTCTCTTATATCACCATTCAAAATACTGAATTTCAAAACAGTTATCCTAAAGAAGAAAGTTGTTCAGAGTTTCAGTATTCTGCTTCTTGAACTAAGAAATAATAATATCTGCTTATGTTTAAAATTCCATGAAGTGATTTATTTGGACAAACACAGGAGGGAAAATCTATTAGACGCTGTTAAAAAGTCCAAGAATGAGTCATCTGTTACAGATTGTATGGAGCCTCTAAAGACCTGGGACATAACCAGCTGGCCCTCTTCTGTGAGAAAACAGCCTATAGATGTTTGCAATAAGACAAGCAGTTCAAATCCCAGACAATGAATGTAAATAGGCTAAGAAGGGGCTAAAAGCATACTTTTCTAAAGACAGAATCTTCTGGACACAGAAATCTGAGTCAAAAGTATCTTACTAAGATGGAGCAACTCATCCAGGGCACAACAAACGAACTGAGAGACATTTATGCTTAATTAGTCAGCACACCATTTGGCTAGAAGGGAGAGAGAGAGGGGTGTTGCTCTCACCCTGTTATGGGTTAGGTCAGACTGTTCTGTATGGTGCTTCTGAGAGAAAGTTTAATAGAATGTCTGTGCCATTCTTTGTCTGGACTGTGAGACAGCAGCACTAGCTTAGAGCAGCTTTACATTTTAAAAACATCTTTTGCATTCCCATCCAAACACTTCTACAGATATATTTGGTTTATATGGCCAGGTTTTGGTTGTGGGGGAGCAACAAGGCTGGCTTCTGTAAGAAGTTCCCAGAAGCTTCTTCCATGTCCAGCAAAGTCAGTGCCAGCTCAAAGACAGATCCACCATAAAACAAGACTGGGACAGTTAGGAATAAGAGTATCTCTGTGACAACATAATTAAGAAGGGAAAATGCTACTGCNGGGAGAGAGGAGCCTGCACCAGAGCAGATTTCCTGGTAGGACTTGGGATCCCTTGGGGAACCCAAGCTGGAGCAGCCTGTCCTTGAAGGACTGCACCCCATGGAAGAGTGACCCACGTTGCAGCAGTTTATGGAGGACTGTTGCCCATGGGAGGGACTCACATTGAAGAAGTTCATGGAGAACTGTCTCCCATGGGAGGGACTCTACACTGGAGCAGGGGTGCCTAAGGACTCCCCTTCCTGAGCAGTGGGAGAAACAACAAGTGATGAACTGACCATAACCCCATTCCCTGTGTCCATGCATTGCTGGGGCAAAGGAGGTAAAGCTGGGAAGGAGAAAGGAGTGGGGAGAAGGTGTTTTTAAGGTCTTCTTTTATTTCTCATTATCCTTCTCTGATTTTGTTAGTAATGAATTAAATTTATATGTCTAATTCAAGTTTGTTTCGCCCATGGCAGTATTTGACGAGTGATCTCTCTCTATCCCTATCTTAACCTGTGAACCCTTGTTATATTTTCTCTCCCCTGTCCAGCTGCAGAGAGGAGTGAACAAGAGGCTTTGGTGGATACCTGGCGTCTAGCCAGGGTCAATCCATGAAAGCAGACTTACTGTTCAGAAAACATTCCATAATATAATGAATCCAACTGCTGAATATCTGGAAGCAGCCTTTTACTTCTACATTGTAAGTCAAATTAATTAAGAGGGGACAGCAGTGCTATTATTAAACTCCAAAACTCCACTCAGGAGAACAAAACAAGTTCTATTACATACCTTTTTATTATATTGCTCATTTTAGACTTCTAAATGAACCACATTGCAGGGCTTTTTTTCTTCTTGTTTACTTCTGTCTGGCAGTGGATCAATGTTTTGCACTGTCTTCATAATCGCTGTTTCCAAACTTTCAAAAGTTGGTATTTCAGAGTCACTAAAGCAGCACATGTAGGAAAACAAACACCAAAATCAAAAACCAAAAACCAAAACCAAAATCAAGCTAAATATTAAATGTTCCAGAGTCAATGCATAAGCACATAGAAATAAACTCACATAAGAAAGATGAGAAAGTAACATAAAGTGTAAACAGTAAGTTGACTTATTCAACACACTTTAGAAATGCAATAAAGCAAAAATCTACCTCTGAAATTATTTTATCAAGTTATTCTCTGTTAAATGCAATGTCACTCTATAATGTAAAGAGGCCTGAGACTTCAGTTGTCTTAAAAGACAACTTCTGTGGCAATCCACAGAAGTGAAATAAATGAAAAAATAATTGTTTGTACTTCTAGTTTGTGAATGGCTCATAATATACTAAATTTCTACTTTCCTTCATTTTCACATTTTATAATATAACAAGTAAACGCACAATATTTAATAACATCTTGTTTCAATTGAACTTTTTTTGTAGTTTTGACTGAGATAAACTCAGAAATCACACTTCAGTGAAAGCTCTATTTAGCCACCCTTTGGAAGGCTGTTAAATTCTGTAAACCGATTAATGCTTTCACTGAGATTCCTGCCATACAGAGAAACTGGACCTGAATCTTTACATCTTCTTCCAATTTTTCTTAAAATTTTTGCACTCAATGTGCTCCTAATTTCCAGTTTTTCCCTGCCTTACCCCACATTATTATTTGCTTTCTTATATTCAGGGAAGTCTACTTTAAAACATGGAATTTTGCATATATCCTTTTCTATAACATCAGTGGCTATTTATCATCATTTGTGTGAGCAGATTTGTGAAGGAATCCCTTGACAGAAGGCTAGTTTGATTTGTTACTTTTTAAACCAAGGTATTTAAGACAGCATAAGCCAGTTCAAATTAAGTTACACCGTCATAAAAATCAACCGTTTTAGAGATGCAGTTTACTTAACCAGAGAAAAAGCCTCAAACTGATGAGAAGGGTTCACATATAAACATGTTTATGCTTTTCAAAACCTGTTCTGACACATGGGTATGTCTTACTGACTGATGAGAACAGAAATCAATGCAAGAGTTTAAAGGGGCTGTTGTATAGCCATGGAGATATTTTTTACTACGTACACATTTCCCTCACCTGCTTTAAGGAATGTTCTGTTTAGAAAACGGAAGGCTTGCATTTAGAAACTCAGAGCAAGCTACTAGTGACAAAGAATGGTATTTATTAATAAGCAGAAGAGGAAACTAAATGAAGATACTTCCCTAATTTGTTGAGAATGACACCTTGAAACTTTACTTTCAAAAATGTTCACTGCTCTATGACAAGAATTCGCTACGCCAACATCTGTACAACTATTAAAAGCAGTATTTATGGCTAGCCACAAGTGAAGCTATGCAATCACTTTTCATTTCAAACTTAAAGTGAAATGACAATGTGCTTCCTCATTTTTTTCTTAAAGACAATAATGTAGCAAATTAAATACTCACTAATCACAATAGGCATACGTTTTCCTATGTGCAAACATGTACGTTTTCTATTAAAATCAGATCTGCAATGTTTAGCTATACACAAAAACAAACAAGCTTTACATTAATGATAACAACTGACAAATTACTTAATTTGTTTTCTCCTTTAAGATGGTGTGTTCAGGAACCCCCTGTTTTGTATGGGGAGAATTAGTAGAAAGGCTCCATTTGCCACTCTTTATTTGCTCCATATGACACACAGAGCCAGTAAAAGCCTATGAAGACAGTTCTATTTTCTTTACTCTTTTCCCACGTTTCCTGTAATTTGGATACATACTTGAGAAATTTCTTTGCTTATCCCTAAGAACAAAGTCCTGAAAGACAAGGTGTGATAACCATTTAGCTAGTGGCTAACTGCTGCCTCATCAAGTATATGGGGACATAATAAGGAAAAGCAAAAATTCTCATTGTTTATATGACACTTGGCAGTGGAATTTTCTGTGAGTCTTTTGATTCTTGACTGGGATTTTATGTGGTAACCATCACCTTTAAAAAACTGATTTTTAACCATCATTCAATTAAAGTTAGTACAATGACTGCATAAAACATACATGAAATAATTAGTGTGGATGGTTCTTAATTTAAAGGATGTTAAACAGCTTGTAGACATCTGCTAGCAAGCTGAAATGGGTCATTCAAAATTTATCTAACTAAATTAAGGGGAAAAAATGTTTCTCCTCCCGGGTCGGCATGTCACAAGATAACTAAACCGACTTACTAGGCCTGCCTGGGAATCCTTAGCTGTCAGTGGTGAATATGCAAAAGGCCAGCAAATTAAATCAACCTGCCAAACTGTCAATTTCAAGCCTCATGACTGCATGAAAATAGCATCACTGGAAGAAATCAAGCATTGCCTTCTTTTGGGTTTCCTGGCACCTATTCAAATACTCATGCAGTTGTGGCTAATTTCGCATGCAAATTTCAGTCAATAAGCTCAGAACAAGACCTCCCAAGATATTTCAAAGGATCTGACAGTATTTTTTTTGAATACCAAATCAACAGTAGTTGAAATTCAATCTCCATTTGCTAGTGCTTTACATATGCACAGTGTCCCCTCTACAGGGCTAAGTTAATGAGAGCCGTACCTGCTTTCACTCACATCCTCCCAGCCGTCCTTACTGAAGTTCTCAAATACATTACTCATAACCTTGATGGACTGTTTGAGAAAAGCTCCATGATGTCCCAAAGAGCTCTTTTTCCTGGCTGTTTTTAATTTAACCTTGGTGCTTGTTATCTTGCAATTATATTGCCCAGAGACTGCCACTGCTTTGGCTTTATCCGGCAAACACTTCCGCTCCTGCACTTGACTCAGCAAATCTTCTCTTTCATTTCTCAACCTGTTAGCTTCTGTCACTTGCCTCTTCAAAGAGGCAGCTTCTTTTTCCTTCTCATCAGTCACTAACTGAAGTTCTGCTTTTTCGTTTTTTTACTTCACAAATCCTCTTAGGTAGTGTTTCCAGCTCTCTTTTTCTTGTGTCTGCATCTTCCTTTTGCACTTCTAAAGACTCTTTCAAATAAATTTTCTCATTCCATAAGTCTTTATTTACTTCTTTCCATTTCTTTAATTCCCTTTCAATAGCTTTGAATCATCTTTTTAGTTCTTGTACCTAAAATAAGCAATTTTAGCATTCAGAACATTTCAGCCTGTCTTGAAAAAGCCCAAACTATGTTATCAGATATATTTATTCTATGACAATAATATCACATGAAGAGCAAGGACAAAAGCTAGCTGTAGTCCTTAATTTAAAAATGATTTTAGCATGGTGCAGATGAAAACATTTTAGCTGCAATAATACAGCTGTTGAACAAAGGGCAGATGGTAAAAGAACTTAAAATTCCAGGCAAAATGACGCAGAAGTTTAAGTATGCCATGCTAATGAATCTTCCTGATGCATCTTGAGCTCATTACTGATTTGGTTATACATACTAATTGAATTTAAAAAAACATTTTCAGAAGGATTACTGCTTTGAAATATGGACAATTTTGCTCTAGCTATCTGAAGCAACAAGTTCTTTCAAGTGTCGTAAATACAGAAATAAAATATTAATTTGATCTTTCAAAAAACCCTAAACAAATCCTAGCAAGAGGTATCAGAAACTCAGCACCTAAACATATAGAAGCTAGTATGTGTTTTCTATTCACAGAAAGGGAAAATCTATTGTGTTTCAATTAAGAGACTAATTTTACAAGATTCTTACATAAATTTTGAAGAAGCTTTCTACCTATGTTTTGTTTCTAGAGTCCTTTGAGGTTTACAGATATTGAAGTCCATTAACAATAAACTGATTCTCTGTGATGTACTGGAATATCCACATAAAGGATATATCCAAATTTCCAGAAATAAGGGGCAATTTTAACTTTAGTAGATACTAAAATGATTATTTAGTCTATGAGATATGCCCCAGAAAAGGGCATCAGAGCAAGTTTTGTGCTCAGAAACCACTTCAATATTTGGGAGAAATATTTTTGGTTGGTTTTGTACAAGCTCAATCCCCGCTCTTTCGCTAAGGGAAGTGTAAGGGGTTCTAGGCTGCTCCATACATTGTTAGGAAAGATAATTTTTCCAGGAGTTAAACTAGCATGTGCATGGCTAACTTGAACTCCCAACCTTGTAAAATACTGGCCAGCTCCCACACTTCGCAGCAATACAAAATGCCAAAACTATCTTTGACTAAAAATATTGAAACCATACTATTTCTGTAAGTTTTCAGTTTTAGGTTTTTTACAACAATATTTTGCCAATGCTTTTAAATTATTTTAAAACTTATGAAATGTTTTACTAAGTGAGTATATATATATATATATATATATATACACACATATAATGTATATATAATGTATAATCATACAGATATGATTCAGATAAATAAGAGCTCTTGATGTACAGGGAAAATTAGGACAAGAACTGCTCAAACTTCATATGCATTTGTGACCTGGATACTTAATTTGTGAGTTTGATAGGAAATCTTTAATATGAAGAGACAATGCATTATGGCTACATAAAGTTATTGGGTGAAATTAGAAATAAAAGGGATGTTTTTTCAAATGCTTTAGCAAAACCAAGTGTTATAATTAAAATCACAGTTTGCACTTTCGACTCCAATGACAATGTGTTAGACCAATATCTTTCTTCAATCACTTTCCTAAACTGAGATTCTGCTACTGTTTTCTTAGTTCTTTAAAGCAACCTTTTGCACTCAGTAGCACTTAAAGTCATGTATGACAGCTGGAAGGAAATAAACAATGAATAGCTTCTACACCTATCCCTAAGGTACCATCATAACTCTGTATATCCATAGAGATAAAAATTATGTAGTACCTGGCAAACAAAATTATAGTTCTGAAATATAGATGATAAGCAAGCATAAACTGTGACATTTCAGATGGTAGCATTCATATTATTTCAATTACTCACTCTACCTTAAGATAAATGAATGTGAGCACTTCCTATTCTGTGTGTTATTATTTTAACATGATGTTTGTCATTCAGTAATAACGACATGACAGCCTTCATTGCCTGACCATATGGCAAGTGTTACAAGTATATGCAATCACATCATCTGCTGTAAATTACCATACTTCCTACAAGTTAATTCACAGATAAAAAATAAATAGACATACCTGAACTGACATTCAAAGTTATAGATTTGTGTTTATTCAATTTAGGCATGCTTTTAAAGATTTATAAGTAATTAAACAAATAGTTTTGCAAAATGACAAACAAAAGGCATTATACTGTTTGAAGGATGCCTTTTCTTTGCAAGCAAACAAAACATATGGTAAAATACAAGTGAGCCCTCTTAAGTGAACACCTGTTAACATACTAAACTACTTGTGTATATTACAAATATCAATACAAATCCTAACTAGTTAAGAATATCTTGTTACTGTATGAGGCAAAACCCGTAGAATGCTAAGTAGTAAAGATAAAATACTTACCATTATTTGTTAAGCTAGAGAACTCTACATGCATATGGTACTATCTTGTAAAAACCATGATAGACCCACACACATAGAAAATATTTGCACATGAAAAATTGTGCTAAAATTTAAATACGAAAAATGGTGGATTTATCACTATAATGCATCAATTCTATTCTGTAGAGGAGCTCTATGGAGATTAACATCTGATATCATCTGAAGATAAATACCCAGAAAAAAAAAAAAAATAAGACTCCTGAAGTTAAGAGGCAAAATGTTATGTGTATGTTACTTACAATTTAGATAATCTGTTAGCTTTTAACATTATACCCCTAAACACTTTTCATTTTCTCTGACATTACCCATGTTTCTCTTACATGACACATTCACAGCTATTTCCCTAGAATTAATTTCTGAGCAAAATTCAGGAAAGCCACATTTTTAAATTACGAAGGAAAATGATGGCCTCAATTAATGAGTACTGACATTTATACATACATATGTACATATATATATAATTCTTACATTAAAATTTAGATCTGTTTGTTGAGGTTGGTGTCTTACCTTCTGTACCATCTCATGTGAAACTTCCTCATATACCTCTTTGGAGTATTACCCTTGACCCCATTATCTTCACTAAGTTTAAAAAGTGGCTCTATCAGAAAATAAACATATCTCTATCATATAATACATAAAATACATTATGACACCTAGTATTTCACTAAACCAATCTGTAGACATTTTATAGAAATGCATCCTTTACTTCTGTAATTATTTATGATGTGGTCTATTTTCTTGACAAGCTTTTTGGTCAGTTTCTAAAGTGACCTCTCTTCAAAGTGTTCTGTCACATAATTATGAATCTCTGTAGCATCACAGTATGTTTTTTTCAGAGTACAAGCTTTTCAAAGGTACAATAGATCTGCAGGTTAAAGACACTGTACTTTCATTCCAATTTTTATTCTTTTACAGACTATTCCCTCTATGCCTTGAAAGCAGAATTCATTGCCGTTTTATCTACACAGTCACTATCAGTTTTGTTCTCTAGGTCTCGTCTCCTGCTAGGAGGATCAGAGTGATTGGTGAACAAAGAAAACACTAACTGAATTAGGATGGATGAAAACTTTAAACCCTGGTTTTTGTTAAGTTAAAGATCAGGTACTTCACCAGATAAATCACACAAATCGTTCAAGTGAAATACAGTGAAATCATAAAAATTAGAAATTGATACAACTAATGACAGCCAACACGAATCTAAGCATCACTGTCAGAGACAGCTATACACTATAGATACTAAAAATCACAAGTTAAAAATTACACTTATTCATTGAAAAAAAATGTTTAGAAGTACCAATACATGTGGTCAATCAGAAGTCAAGAGCTTAGCAGTTACAAATTTTCCACTGCTCACGGAAATGAGCAATTACACACCTCAGAAGGATTTCACCTTAGAATATGAAATATTGCATTACAGAACAAAAAAAATCCCAATACTCTAAGAGCAACACAATATTTATATTTCTTTTTTGGGCCTATTTTCCCCCAAATGAACTTAAAGAATTAATCTTAAGGGATAAATATCTGTGCTACATGGTGGAGGTCTGCTTTAGAAGTAACATTTCAAACTACAAGCAGACACTGCAGGTCACTTAAAAACTTTTGATTTACAAACAAAGCAAGTATAGAAGAAAACAGTGTTACTCTCTGTAGATTCACAATCCTCTTGATATAAACAGTGACTAACAAGTTTGTTAGAGTGAATTAGACCTTTCTTTTGTCTTTGGAATATGTCATGGCCAATTAATACTTCTGTATTCATGAAATAAATGGAACACTATTCTAAAGATAATAAAAGCTGAAAAAGGTAAAACTATGCATCTGGGGAATATGTACCTTTACCTTGATATTAATATGTTAGTTCCCATGTTACTTCAGACTACAGTCCCCCAGCACAGTGGTACTGCATACATTTAGAACATTCTTTAAGTAACACACAAAGATAATATGAACATGCTTTTCATCTTTTTCTAAATATTCACTAATTTGAATGCCTGTTGTAGCTTTTATATCAGCATTTACTGTACTCCACTGAAAAAAAAAATTATTTCCCATAGTCAAAGAAACTGATCAAAGCACACAAGGTGTTATGTTTATTATGCGGATGTATTAAAATGCAATTTAAAACTCTATAAATAAACATATTATATGCAGATAATAAAGAATACTACTGCAAAATGGACAGAAAAGACTATACATGTTCAGTATTTATCAAAGAAGACACAAGAAACATAAACTGAAGTGTAGCCAAAGGTCACTGAAACTTAACCCTTTCTATTGAGCAGAAAATATATGGCCCATTCAAGTCCCTTCTCCCCTCTGCCCCTCTAATTGTGACGTAATTGTTCATATGAATTGGTTAGGGAGGCAGTGAAACAGCATCTCCTGTAACTGTCTGTCTAGGACAGTACGAAGACACGTCATATCAGTCTACTCAGCAAGACACACTCTACCTGTCATTCTTCTACATAAAAAAATAACATCTTTTCCCTCAAGAAATAGACCCACAAGTCACAAACCCCACTATTTTCAGTTATCAAATAACCAAAGTCTTACATAAGCACACTTACATCCCACATAGGAAACATAGTTAACTGTCAGCTTTAGAACATAAAATTTAATTCCTAATTAATAGTCACCAAATCTGATGATGAGTTAGTTCAACACCGCTGCCAAAATGGTACTTGAACTATGAAACTATAGTTCGCTATCAGTATTTGCAGAAAGCTTGCTTACACAAAGAAAGAAAACACCCCTTTAAAAAGAAAAAAACAGTAGGGAGCTGCAATAGTCACTTACAGAGAAGCTATGCGACCACCAAAGCAATGACATTTTTGCCTGCAGTACACACCAGGTGAAGGACTTCCCTAATAGAAAAAAGGTGACATGGTGCACAAAGCCACTGTGTTACTGACTCCAGTGGTAGGCACCTATGCTACAGGGTGGAAAGAAACTTCTGGTGGGAAACACCGGGATGAAGACCAGAAGGGAATGTCACTCCCACATATATATACTGAAGACACAGTATATTCAGGAGTCTCATAATGAAAGAAGCCTTCAAACTGCCTCCTTGGAGAAACAGCAGGCCAACAGTTTACTGCTTTTTAAGAAGGCATTTGCAGTGTTTCTGAATAGGATTTGATGCAGCCACTCTCCTGCCTCTGGAGGAAATGGCAGGACTACCTGCCAACACATTCTTTACCTTCATAAACAAATTATGACATGAATAGCATGAGCTGTGAATTTGGATTTGATGACTACTAGGAAATAATTGGACAACAGAATAAGAACGGAAAGAAATTGGGAATGGCAGGAACAGCGTTTCATTTTCCCTTGACCCATTTCATGTTTGACCAACAGGATTTGAAAAGTTACACAGAAGAACAACATAACTATCCATTACTTCTTCCTGACAAACACAGCTGATATCCAATAAAGACAGATAAGTTTAATACAGGAAAGTTTAGTATCTTTTTACAGATTTTCTCCCTTGATGTCAAAATGCCTGATGAAAACAGGTGAAAATAAATTCCAACCTCATTGTTAAACTGAGGGAATTGACTTCAGGTTTCCTTTTATAAAATAAAGCATATTGAAATTATGAACAAAGTGTATTTAGACCATATCAAGTTTGGACTCCCAGCAAATTACTCATAACAGACATGAGGCTGTATTTTCATTTAGGAAGAAGGCATTTAATACTCTTTTTAAGGCAGAGGGTATGCACTTTCTGAGCACATGAGCAAGGATTTATAACATTACCCTCATTTATGCTCAAAGATGGACATCCAGCTTCAGTCATGAAGGTGCAACCTTCTAGAAAATCTTAAATGATACATGTGTCATGACTCCCTTTGATTTTCAAGGGGAATAATAAGGAAATTACTTTTTAGAGACCTTGTGAGCAACTATTTTTTTACACTTCAATTGGTAAAAATTTCAAAACAGCTAGAATCATCTCAGTCTTCTGTGTTAACAGGAAAGTTTTGCTTAATACATATCTTTGGACTTGAATCTTATCAGACATTTCCTTTTCATTTAAATGATATCCATAACAACAGTGGAAAAGGTAAAGACTGGAAAAGCTAAATAAAATTTGCTAAAATTTGCACTTCACTAGTAGTTAAAACATTTTTCTCAGTCCCAACAAAAGAATGACTAATCATTACACTAATTACCAAACCAGAAGCGTGCACCCATTCATAAACTTTTAAAGGAGGATATGTGAACCTGAAAAGATAATGAAAAAACAAGGAACAAAATACTAATTGTCAAAGCACTAAACATGTCAAGAACTGGCAGTTCTGGAGATTGGACAGGTTTTTGGAAAAGTCTAGATTGTTCAGCAGGCTCTTAACTCCTCACCACTGGCTATCTTTCCCCTTCTCTCTCTGCAAAGACTAACTGAATTGGAAAAAACAAAGAAGTGATTTTTAAAGTCAGTATTTAAACCTTCAGTTCTGTGGCTGTGAACACAAAACATAAGAAGACGTACAAAAGAAAACAGTAACTTTCAGTTTTCAGCAGCTTGATATTTCCACTTTATTTTAAAGACAGAATTTTAAAATTAAGGAAAAAAAAAATCTCAATTTTTACATTTAGCTGATCAACATTATCACAAAAAAAGAGAAAACAGCCACCAGGAGAAAACTGCAATAAAGAATGGTAAGGTTTCATTGCTAAGAGTGTGTCGAGTACTTCTCCAAGTCTCCTATTTATTTCCTTTGCACAAAATCGTGCATAAAAAATTCACCATGGATCCAATACCCAGCTGGACTGTAATTATGCACTCTTGAATATTTCTCACAGACCATTCAGGAACAGCTAATAATACAAAGAATCAGAGCAGTGATGGAGAGGCAGTGGCAATATATTACCTATCTGACTGACAAAGACTCAGATTCACAGAACCACTGTATAGATTATAAATATATAAAAGATACAAAAGAAGACCATTATCAATTCTTACAATTCCACCATTTTTATTTACTTTCAAATTCACATACTTTGTGAGACTAGAATTAAAACAGACATCTGAATAAGCATGAAATTTTTAAATCACTAAATTCCATAAATAGGTAGAATATATGCATTAGTTGCAAATGTATTAGTGTGTATATATTCATATAAATTGCAATTGACTTAATAGATGTGTGGACAACTAATAAGCAAACATATTTTAAAACCACATGTATCACCACACAAATACAAAAAAAACTCATTCATGTAAAAGAAATCAATCCTTGGAGAGAAAATAACCTTATATAAATAATTAGTCTTCTGACAGACTACTGTATTAGGAGTGGCTACGTTTTCATAGTAGGAGAGCCTACAGGAGTGGATTCTGTGAGAAGGTGCCAGAAGCTTCTTCCATGTCCAGCAGAGCCAATCCTTAGCAGCTACAAGATGGACCCACTGCTGACCAAGGCTGGGCTAATCAGAGCTGACTGCAACATGTTAACACATTTAAAAAGGAAAAAGTGATTGCAGAGAAGATCCCAGTGAGAACATGTGAGAGGAACAACTCTGCAGACACCAAGGTCAGTGCAGAAGGAGGGACAGGAGCTCACCAGAGCTGAGATTCTCCTGCAGCCCGTGGTGAACCAGCTGCACCCCAGCAGCCCATGGAGGATCACAGGGATGCAGAGATCCACCTGCAGTCCCTGCAGGAGACCCAATCCAAAGCAGGGGGATGCCCGAAGGAGGCTGGGACCCTGTGGGAGGCCTGTGCTGGAGCAGGGACCTGCAGACCTGGGGAGAGAGGAGCCTGCACCAGAGCAGATTTCCTGGTAGGACTTGGGATCCCTTGGGGAATCCAAGCTGGAGCAGCCTGTCCTTGAAGGACTGCACCCCATGGAAGAGTGACCCACGTTGCAGCAGTTTATGGAGGACTGTTGCCCATGGGATGGACTCACATTGGAGAAGTTCATGGAGAACTGTCTCCCGTGGGAGGGACTCCACTGGAGCAGGGGTGCCTAAGGACTCCCCATCCTGAGCAGTGGGAGAAACAACAAGTGATGAACTGACCATAACCACATTCCCTGTCTCCATGCATTGCTGGGGCGAAGGACGGAGGTATGAGACAAAGGTATTTGTAATATTTTTTTTTACTTCTCCTTTAATTTTTTTAGTAATAAATTAAATTAATATCCTGAAGCTGAGTCTGTTTTGCCCACAACAGTGCTTGGTGAGTGATCTCTTTCCGTCCTTATCTCAGCCCATGAACCCTTCATTATATTTTCTCCCCTCTGTCCAGCTGTGGAGGAAAGTGATAGAGAGGCTTTGGTACAGGCATGGCATCCAGCCAGGCTCTACCCACTGCAACTACATATAGAGATATAAAATACTGCACCTTCCCATTTTTGCTGTAAGCATAGTTCCTGTATTGTGAACTTCCTCACAGATTGGTGTGTTTTCATCTGATCCAATTCTTCTTCAAGATTAAGTCTACAAAAGAGGAAATAAAAAAATAGATACAATGACACAGATGCCACTAAAATCATTTAAAAAATTAAACCAAACTCATACCAGCATATTACTGGGAATAAAGTTGTCAACACCCAGGAATTAGTTCTAATCTGACAACACTTAGCATTACTTCAAACATAAGGAGTCCTTTGTACAACAGCTTTTTAAAAAGTGTAAATCATCTGAATTTCCAAAATTCAGACACAATGCTGCTTGTAACATACACTAAGAAGTTTCAGCCCATCTTTTTTGAGCAAGAAAATGTTTGAGATTATAAGAAGACCCGTAGGAGGTAGAATCCTTTTAAGAGGTAGATAAATACTCTGTCTCAGGGGAAGCTGTCAGCCAAACTTGTGAAGATATGTCTTATGATCTAGCAACTCTTCACGAAACTTATTAACAGAACCATTCCTCCTATTTTCCGGCCCTAATGGACTACTATATTGCAACCATATTTTATTCTGTAATATCAACCAGCTAAGGTCCACACAACAAATTGAATTCCTCTTTTTTCAATTGAATAAAAGTACATACAAATAAAGTTGCCAAGATACCAACACTAAAGTTTCAAAGTCAAATTGGGAAATGCTAGAAAGAAAGATATTAATTAAAATTGTTTATTTATATTTGTGTTTTCTGACACATTCTCTATCTACATAGTTAAACACTACTTCAGCAATAAAACCCCCACCTGTTTCAGGTAAAGATCATACAGCACACAGAACAGAGCGCAGTCATTTAACACACAGCTTTTGCTTAAAATATAAATGCATTTCATGCACAAATACACATTATTCTAGCTCTGTTGTGAAAGTTTGACTGCTAGTATTCTCACTTATTTCAATTGTACTCTAAACAGCAGCACCTGTTTCACAGGAAATTTATGCTTTACCCTACTTCGCCCTCCAAAATAAGGTATAAAAAAAAAAAAAATCTGGCCAAAATATTTGCTAACTTAAGGAGAGGACTAAAAAAAAGAAGTCTTTTGGTATACACAGTACATTAAAGCACATTGTAAGTCAAATGCACCTCTGACTCAGCTGTAAAACCGGAATTACAGGGAAAATTATAAACATGAAAAGTTAAAATAACTTGCTTTGCATGACACATAAGAAATCCAGGTATTTTTGGAATCCCTCATCTGCCTTCACAGGTTGACTTTCTTTGCTGCTCTTTCATCCGACAAAACTCAGTCATCTGTTTCTATTACACAGACTACAGTGGTTTTTGTCTCCACACTGTCTTAACTCTTCACAGCATGTTAGGTTTTGCACTGAATGGCAAAATATTTTCTTGAAAAAACATTGTTTATGTATGTAATTAAAGACTGAAATCAATATGACATGCTTCCTGCTTGAACCTCTATCTTCTGAACAAGTTACTTTTTAACTTAAAAAACATTATTTGAATGAACACATTTATAAACATATGTACTGCCTCTCTAGACACTAATTGACAAGCATGCAATAGTGACTGTACAAGATTTTTAAGAGTAAACTTCTACACATATTTTTTTCTTTTGGCTGAACAAAGATGTTCAGAAGTAAATTTATTATATTAAATAAGTTAAGGGTAAGTTTACAGTCAGATAACTGAAGTGCCTCCAAATAAATTCATTTATCTATGAAATAATCTCCAACTAAAGTTATGATGTATCGAAGATGAGAAAATTTTAGTCAAGTCCAAACCAAAAATTACAATGTGCAATACAAGATTCAACCCATCCCAGTCAATGACTGGCTTGTGTGAGTGTTAGAAATGCTCAGATGGGTTAGCCCAGTGCCAAGCCCAGCCATCAGCAGCACTCCAACAGAGGCAAAAGCAGATGCTACTCAAGAAAGAGTAGAAGCCTAGCAGTTTCTGCAGTGTGATTCCAATCTTTCACCCTGGAAGTGGCACAAAAGCACTACCTTTTATTTCTTCTGCTTTAACTGGCTCCCAGTTGCTAAAAGGACCTTTCCTCGAATCCCACAGCAAAAAAAAAAGTCTTTATAACCTTTTATGCACAACCTTGTTAAAGGCAACTGAAAAAATACACATCTGTTTACCACACAATTACTGTCACCCTTCTGCAATTCCAGCAGGTCAATGAAGCAGCATTTCCCTTTAGAGGAGCCATAACTAATGCTTCCCCAACAAAATTGTGTTGATCTATGCTTGGTGATATTTCTCTTTATGGTGATTTTTGTTGTTTGTTTGTGTTTTGGTTTTTTTTTTACTTTCTCCCTTTCATCCTCTTTTTCCTAAAGACTGATTGCCTTCTTCAAAGTATGGAAGCAGTCAGGCTCACTGGTCTGCAGCTCCCTCTGGAGCCCATTCTGTAGATGGGAGTTACAGTGGCAACCTGCCAGTCCACTGCACATTGGCTGTTAACAGTGAGGTTAAAGTCATTTCCTACTTCAGTTTCTTCACACCTCCACGTGCAAAGAGTATTAATTTCAAAATACTTACAAGTAACTGCTCTACTTGACCTCATAATTGCTGTACAGATACTTCAAATAAGTCTAATGCCTTTGATCTATCTGCTGCAAAGTATACACGAGTTGTTGGCATCTTCTAATCATCATTAGCATGGAAACATACAATCACAGCATGGTTTGGGCTGAAAGACATCTTAACGATCATCTCATACCAAAGACTGGCCATTTAGGCCTTGTAAACCCAGTGTATCATTTTACACTGTTATCATTAAGCAAACTTATGTACTTCCTTATTGTCTTCTTTTTTACTCTATTTAAGCAAAACTTTACTGTAATAACTTAAGCATCTTTGAAAACCACTCTTCAAGAGCCTTTTTAAGCTTCTCAACTTCCCACCTGCATTTGTCCTGTCTGTATCTATTGTCCAACCTGTTTCTCAGCAATGCAAGCTCAAGTTTTAAATGCTGACCTTTTCTGTTTTAAGTGCCATAAAAAATTCTGCAATCTCTAGAAAGAGCTCCTTAAGACTCCTTGGAGGCAGGGGATGGTTTGGAACTATTTTATTTTTATTTTCTAAAATTGTAGTACATATATCAGATGGGTTTCAGCTACAGTATCTTTCTTAGCAGTCTCCAACCAATTTTACTGTACTGCTTGCTCTAGTGCTCTGGGGTTGAAGATCTTTTGACTAGCTGCTTCACTTTTATATGGTTTCCTTTCTAGAAAGTGAGTATCCCTTGGCCAATTGATTTGGTTCACTCTCGTCTGATATTATTTGAATTAAGACAAACAAATAGACAAAAAATTTACATAAACCCAAAAGAGGTGTTCTTTCTTTCCCTAGCAAAGTCACAGAGCAAATAATCCTGGAAATAATGTCCAGTCATCTGATAGACAAGGTCATTGAAAGCAACTAGTGAACTTATTTACCATGGAAAAATCTTGCTTTACCAACCTCACTGCATCTGTAAGAGATGATTTGCCATAAGAATAACGGGAGAGCAGGCAAGAGTATATATTTTCAATTTGGCAAGGTATTTGAGATGGTCTCTCATCTACTTGTTGCCAAAGATTTGAGATCTGAATCAAAAATTAAATAAGGTACCTGTAAAATTGGCTGAACTGTTAGGTTGAAAGGGTGATGATGTGTCATAGGGAGTACAACTGGCAGCTAGCAATTATAAGCATTCCTCAGGGATCCATTATAAAGCAAATACTGTTTACTGTCTTTATTAACAACCTCAAAGATGTGCTAGAGTGCCTCACAAGAAGTTCACAAATGATATAACACTGAGGGAAGCCACTGAGGGCTCAGTAGAGGGCTGGACATTGCTCACCAAGATTTCACAGGAAAAAAAAAAAGGCTGATGGGAACTTCATGAAGTTTACTTAAGCCAAAATCCCGTTAGAAAAACTATTTGAAAGAGGACATGCTAAAAGACCAACTGGCTCAAAAGCAGCTTCACAGAAAAAAAAATATGTCCTTTGAATCAATATGATGAACATTAGCAGCGACATGCCTTTATGGTGAAGGCTAACAACATGCTAGCTGTATAGGCAGGAGTCAGTCAATTTACAGAACTTATTCTACCCAGCACTTCTGAGACGGCATGTGTGGTTGTGTCTTGTTTTAGGCTCCTCCAAGAAAGACACTTACCTAAACAGATTAAGAATAGCAAAAGGGTATCACAATGGCCAGAGGTTAGGTTTTATGATGACAGGATGAAAGAAAACTTCTGACTACCAATACCCACTTCCTTCTATCCTTAAAAGAATTCCTTTATTGCAGGACCATTCTTGGTGCAAGAGGAGATCACTACACCAGTTAGAAAGCAGGCCCCATATTTCACTCATGGTCTCATTAAAGAGACTCGATTCCTCCCGGGGAGTTCTTTCTCTAGAGTTGTGCTCTTCGTGGCTGACCAAATAAAATCTCTTATATGTAGAAAATCATAAATGTCATACTACACCAAACTGAATAACCTGCATGCCAGTTGGGGAACTGTTACCCTCATCCTGAGTTTAATTTTCTTGATCTTTGAAAGGTAAAACAGGTATAGCCTCCCTTTTAGAACCAATTACTGTCATCCTATCCTATCCTATCCTATCCTATCCTATCCTATCCTATCCTGTCCTGTCCTGTCCTGTCCTGTCCTGTCCTGTCCTGTCCTGTCCTGTCCTATCCTAATTATTTAGTTGGTTGGTTTCTTTTATTATTTCCAACATCTGAAGCCTGCTAATATTCTTTTCATTAACTTTTTAGGTTTTGAATACAAATATTAGGCTGCTCAAGGCCAACATGTTTGCACTGAGCAAATTTCTAAGTGTTTAAGTGATCTAGAAACAGATACTACACAGATTTCTGCTCACACTCCTTTTTTAATCTGAAGAAAAACACAATAAAACCTTTAAACTACTCTAGCTAGAACTTATAAAAAAAAAAGAAAAAAAGCACTGTATATTCATTACAGCAAGACATACACATCTAGTTCAGTTCTCTAAAATTAACAACAAAAGCACCATAGTCTGTACTTTTTGTTACAAGAGTGGACTTCTTGAAGAGCACAGCTCTTTGCAGAGGCTTTATAATTGGTACATTCCTCAAGAACAAGTGAACAGGATTACTTGAAAGAAGCATCACAGAAGGTTCAAGTAAGAACTTGCAAAGAAAGAAGGGACTTCAAGGAATTCACAGCAACTGAAGAAGCCACAGAAAACTGCTGAAGTATAACTCAACACTGAAAGAACACAGGGGTGGGGGGAAATACTTGCCTTCCAGTCTTTCATCTTCAGCATTATCTCCATCAGTGTCTCCAACAGATAGACCAAATTATTTTTCTGAAATTCTCCCTCCCTCTCCAAAAAATAATTTAAATGAGTCTAAAGATAAATATCTCAGTGTGTTTTTCCACCAAAATGTGGGATTGCATTTGATAAACTATATCTGTCCCACCAGACTTTTAAATCATTCACATACAACTCTTTTATGAAGCAGATTAAGTATCTGAAGACACCTGTGATACAGCTGCACAGATTCCAGTGACACAAGATGCTTCCTTCATTTATTGAGGATAAAAGAACTGCCTCTACAATCCTGCAAGTCAAAGGATCAAAACCAAGTTCTGTGTATGGTAATGAACCCTACTAACCTACTGGAACTATAAAGTCAGAACAGCAGTGTCAAATTTCAGATATTGTGAAAAAGAGCTTCTAAAACTATTTTAGCAGATTAAGTTAATATTTTCTTTTATAATCTTAAGTGTATACTCAGTGGATTTACTGCAACCGTTTTTTCATCATTCATTTTCAATGAACACAACAAACAATGGAAAGAAGAAATGTGTCAGGTTTTGGTCCTAACTGAAAAAGGAATTTCTCTGACCCCTGCGTTTGGTTGAGCAAGTGCTGAGCAAAGGGCACCATGTTTAGATGAAACCATCCAAGAGACAAACTGAGACTGAGAGATAGAATCTTTTAAGATATCTCAACAGCAGGAAGCTAGTTTCTGTCTGAAGTATTCCTAAGCTGATTGCAGACTTAAGGCTTAATTAAGGAAATTGAAATAAATGCTGTGAATATTAGTACTCTTCTTCTCCATCTTTTGACACTAGAAACACTGAGAGATGATGATGTTTCCATACTAGGCAAGAAAACCTTCTGTTATTACCCATTTAACTGTGTTTACACAAACTGTGTAACAGTTTGTAACTGTTTAACTGTGTTACACTCCGAGGATTTTCCATGGATTTCACATTTTAGAATTACTATAATTATTTGATTCAAAAAAGAAAAAATAAAAAGTCTACTTAAAAATTTTTATATTGGGTATCAAATATTTTTTTCCAAATAAATCCAGTAGTCACTAAATGAAGTGGAAGAAATTTTATGTTTATATCATAGATTAGGTTCAGCACACGTCCTACTTCCAATCATAATAGTAAGAGGTGAAAGTATTCAATCACAACTTCCTTTCCCAGGATGGAAATTCAGCAATGAGTGTATTAAGGAACTGCAGGAGAAGCATAAACCTACAAAAATCTGCAGTCAACTGTCTGCTGTGCCAAGCATCAAGCATGGAGGAAGCTTTCAGTTTACCCTTTCACAAGTCCCCTAATGACAAAGTATCAGTTGACAAGCAGAGTGCCTTTTGGTCAACAAGAAGAGTGCCTCTTCTTCATACTATGTATCTTTTTGCTTGAGCAAGGAAATATATACAGGATATGAAAAATATAAATCAGTATTTTTTGAGGAAAACAAATTTTCTGTCTTTTTAAAATTGAAATTTTAAAATTCTATGGCAGCAGGGTTGTATTTGTGTTATTTCTGTCAGCATCTCATAAACACGATCTCAATATTATGTGTACTAACCAGTATTAAAACACCTTAAACTCCTAAGCATTTTGCAAGAAATGAGGAAGAACTAGAAACTGAAACTCATTTAATAAGAATAAACTCCCATACAAAATGAAAGAATATGCTACTTGCAGGTACTCAAGTATTGCTAAGCAAACCATATACAACACCACAAAAACAGTCAAATTCCAAACTGAAATACATGTAGCAATGTAGAACTCAAAACAAAGTCTATGCTCATCACAATAGAAAATAAAAAACTTTTCTATGGAAAAAACTTTGTTTTGTAGACTCAAAGAAGATAAACCTTTGAACTATAAATCAAGAATTAATGATTGGATTTGAATACAATGAAAATATGCCGGGCAAGATAAAAGACAAAGCAATTTAAGTGTGAGTATTAACTGGTCACTTCCAGCTCATAAATTCACATTTTCATACTTGTCTCTTGAGAAAGTTAAGGACTGCTACTGCATTTTATTTTCTCTGTCACAATTCTGTTGTATACTCATTGTATTATGTAACTCAACTTTTAGAAACAGAAGTACCTGGGATATATTTTAAATAATAGAGAGTTACCAGATACAAACTTTGCAAAATTGTTTTTCAAATACTGTGAACTATTTTGTCAACTNTGTTATAGGGAGCAGGTGAAACCTTGCAGGGTGTTGAAAAGTCAAAATTCTATAAATAAGCTCTTATCCATAAATAAATTGATGGAAAAAAATAGAAATAAAACCCAACTAAATTTAAATGGGTTTTTAAAGTAATACAAAAATAGTTCAGAATTTTCTCTGTAAATTTAAACGAATAACACATACTTAAATAACATCAGGCAAAGGAGATTCATCACAAGGAATACATACCAGCAATTCAAAACAAAAGAAAATAAGGAACAACTGAGTTAAACTTATAAAGTTTCTTTAAGTCTAAATTCAAATCTGCATTTGTAGTGCTAACACAGTGAGTCATTTCTAAAAGCTTGCAATGTTGAAATTGCAATTATCACTTGGCCTGTATCTAGATGCACTTTTTTCATAGGTTTATTTTGATCACTATGGACTGGTTTTTTAAAACAGAAAAATATAAAATGTTTTGAAATCATGTCAAACAACTCTTTTCTGATTGCTCTGTGGGAGTCTTTAGAGTCCTGATTAGTTTATATTTAAGAAGAAGACTGTATAACTGGAAAATGTACCCTGAAAATTTGCAGCAACATACCAAATTTTCCAATAATGAAGTTTATGTAATTATGAGTGACATACATGACTGCTATTTCTAATTTTAGGACTACACTAATCCTATGTCTGTCTAATAGATGGATTGAAAATAGCCATTAGTCTTTGAAATAACTATTCAGCTCTGAAACAGACTTTTCAGGTTTTAAAAAGACAGGGAAAAAAAAAAAAAACCAAACCAAAAAACAGACCACTTTTGCAATGTAGTTGAAGAAGTAATAAAAACTAGCAGACTGAAAGAAGTCCAGAATTTATGACTTCTTCCAGAAAAAATGTCTTGCTCTTATTTATACTCACATGTTGTACTTTCTAGCAGCATTGCCAAGTTTAAATGATAGCCCATCAGATGGGGGAAAACTGACTTAAAGCCATACCAAACCCAGAAAATAGTGTACAGCTTTTCAGTTTCATGCACACCTGAAACTGCTTAATGGCCTTGAGTCTTCTGCAAAAAGAGGTTATGCTGCTTGTGAGTATATCAGGCAGATTTTAGTGTATTTCTTCAGTAAGTGTTGGCCAACAATAAGCATTTTCTTATCTGCTTTCAAAACAAGCTGACCTTCTGACAATGGAATCTACTCCAAAGTCTTTTTAAAGATTGCTTTGTTTACAAGAAACAGGGCAGTAGCAATCCTAGATACTCTAGACTAGGTTGCCGGAAAAGAACTTTCAGCTCCCAGGAAGAGACACTGAGTCCTTGATTTGAGAGGAACCAGGACCCTATATTTGCAGGAATCTGTTGGCATTTCCTAGAAGACTATCAGGATCTCCTAATATGGTAGGTCAGAATTCTAATCATCCTGAGAACAACCTCAAAGTCCTTTGTTTACCACAATTAAGCCCATGAAAAAAGTAATTCTTCCTACTTGTAACACATATAGAAAATGCACCATCAAGAGCAGGAAAGCATGAAGCATCCTGTTTTATGTATAAATGCTTCATTTCTATCCTCCAGCTATGATTGCCACAGTCACACTTGACAGTATTAAAACACAGATATTCAGAAATCAAGAGAGATGAACTCTATGCAGATAATAGTTTATGGTGGTACTGCACTCATTTTTCATGGTACTGATCTTGACCCAGAATTACAGAATCCGCTGTTTTCAGTATAACATGATATTCTGGGTTGTATTTTTCACAATTTAATACTTTTGATTTCTCCTCTTTTTTTTATTTTTAATACTCACCCATTTGGAATATAGGAAGAGGTAGCATATTAAAAACTGCTATAGAATCAGTTATGCTAAAAGAATTACTTCCAATTTCTTTTTAGATTATAGCTAGGCATCAGCAAGAAATTCTTTGTAACAGTTGCTTACTTATCAAGTTATTAGAATAGGAGAAATGCTCCTACCATCTGCATATAAGCAGAGCTTCTGCAAAATATACCCTCTTGCTAGAACAAAATATTGTAGTACTCATCATTTTTAATTGTCAGCAGTTCTAAAGATACCATCAGGAGCCTCACACAGCTCCAAACCTAAGGCACATGTACACATGTGCACTTGAGTCTCAATGCATTAAAGAAAAGGTAATTTAGAAAGACAGCCTGAACTATAGCATAAACTTTCTCTCTGCACTTATGA
Source organism: Polioptila caerulea (assembly GCA_013397295.1). NCBI lineage: Eukaryota > Metazoa > Chordata > Aves > Passeriformes > Certhiidae > Polioptila > Polioptila caerulea. Next base: position 130,782 of record VYXF01010831.1, on the reverse strand, counting down.
GTTTAAGGGCTCCTTCCCTCCAGAGTTGCTGACCCTGGGTTAACCCATTGCCAGAAGACTCTAGTTAGTCCTCTAGCAAACAACTGCCTCCTGAGTAATACACATCCCATAAGTCAGCCATTGCTCATCAGCAGCTTTCAGCATTCACAGGTAAGACAAGCAGGAAGGAGACTTCCACACTCCCCTCCATACAGATAAAAGGAATTAAGAAAGCAGGCTCATGGCAGTCTAAAATAAACATCCAAACAAACAATAAGACACTTTTCCTATTTGTCCCAGGGAATTTTATCTGGAAAATAAAACCATGCAGAGAATCTAACTTCTAATAGAGCTGAATACATAAGATGGAATAACCCACTGAGGAAACCGACTCCTTCCCAAGGATTACACGTTGTAAAGACGGCAGCAGGATGACTCTTTGGAGAAATAAACACAACCAACCACAATCTCCTAATGCATATTGTTGCTGGTATGGACAGATATCAGGGGCCAGTCCAGGAGCTGCTGCAGCCAGGGAAGTCTTCCTCTGAGTCCATGAGGTTAACTATTGCCTTTTCAAATGTTTTACTCCAGAGTCATGGAAGACTGCTAAAGACAGGAAAGTCAAATTAAGAAAAAAATCAGACAGAAAAAGACTGCTACAAGCATACAAGCTTTGTATGCTCTTTATCACAGTCCTTTAAAAGGGACAGCAGCATTGCTTACTATAGTAACCAAAAAAATAAGTTCTAAAGACACTGGGTCAACATAGTGTCAAAGAATATTTTTCTTATCCAAAGCTTAAGTTAAATAGCCTAATAATCCTTGCAAGGAAAATAGGATAGCAGAAGCAGCACTGTTTCCTTCCCCTCAGAAAAGAAAGATGCTTGAGAAGAAAGACAGCACATCAATGGAGAAACATCTAGGTAAGCAAAGCTGAATTACACTTTCTGTTCTTTAGTATTCTAATTTTTAGAAGGGTAAAAATTCCACTCTGTGAAACTACAATAGAATGCACATGTGCATTACAAATACTTCTGTAAAAAGCCCATACAAAAAATAGAGGAAGAGGCTGCCAAAAATGGTCTTGTATGTCATATTGCAAATATTAATTTTAATTTTCTACTACTCCAAATTTATTTCAAGTCAAGAGAACCAAGCCAGGAAGAAACTTTATCCAACTTTTACAGGTGAAATACTACTCTGACAGAAATTTGTCACTTTCTTCCTATAGCATTACAAGTTGAGTATATTTGCCTGCAGTAAGGCCAAAATATGCTGTTTTCATGGTTCTGTATATTTATATGTCAGCTGACAATCTGGGAAACTGAGAGCAAACAGTTTGATAAAGACTGTGAGAAAGCAAAAAGCATTACATATGTCTGAGGTTAACACTGCCAAGGTAGGAGTAAAGCAAAAAGTACTAGCATTACTCCCATTCTGTGATCATTCACACTATCCAGAATGATTTACTGGAATTCCTTTACAGGAAAAATATTATAAATTTACAGTTTAAACTTTCCTTACTTACACTAAGGAAAGTATAGTCTTAATTAACCAAAGAAATGAAGTATTTGACTCCATAGAGTCTTTAAGCTATCTTACTTGTCCATCCACTGCCCAGAAACATGTTTTATCATTTTTATTTCCCAATTCAGTCACATGCAGGATGGATGAAAATTGCAGGAAGAGATATCTGCTGTTGCTAAGTAAAGTCTCCCTGATTTACAACCCACATTCAGAAGCAAAAAAAGGATAAAAGCAACTCTCCCCTCAACAGTCCAACGTCTGTTCACATAACAAAATAGTGAATAGTGTCATAGTTGTCAAGAGTGCCTTTTGAGATATATTTCAAGTTAATAGTCACTCCAAAGTCAAAGAAGCACTAGTGAGTAAGATAGTTTCAACATGCAGCATAACCTTTAGTTTGCAAAAGGATGTTAGAAACCCATACCTAACATTTTATCTACGATTAAGTAATCTTTGTTTCACTATAGCACAAGATCCAGCATATTTATCAATAAGTGTTTAACAAAAATATAAATGTTACATTAATTGAATTACATTTATTATTCTAATTTGCAGGTTTCCATTCCTTTAAAATAAGACCATCTGAACAGCCTCATAAACAGTGTTTGTACCCATAGTTAGCTCATAATAGATTCAACCTCAAGGGCCAAGATGGCTACCACTGCCATCAATATATCTCAGAGATCACAGTACGAGGGTACATCACCCATCATATGAATAACAAGAGAATTTTGCTGTTGTATCAGTTCTTCTAACTTTTATAAACCTCAGATGACAATGCACTGAAGTCTCGTGCCAAAAGTCTCCTGTTAGTATGGAGCTGGTTTCCAATAATGCAAAGCAAGGATAAAAATAAATTTCTTAATTTATTTCTTCCACTGAAGTATTTCAGCTTTAGGAAAATTTTGATGATTCCATGTTCATACTCATATGATTGTGTTTGAAAAAAGCAAATACAACAATAATTCTCAGAAAAGGCATTTTGACTTCCTTAGAAATTAGAAAAATATCGAAAAGCATTAAGATAGGTTAAACTTTTGCATGTATATGCATATTCTGCCTCATAGAACAAAAGACAGCTAGGTAGTTTATCACAAAGATCATGCTGGGTCACAATAAAGGTCCACTAAGCACCACATTTAACTTTCTAGAATTAAAAAACAGTGTACTTTAGGAAAGAGTTCAAGAGATAAAGCAAGAATACATAAACAATGTTTAATAACTTTCATTGTAAAATACTATTTGCACTCTCTGAAATAAATTTGTTCAAAATTCAGTTGTTGAAGTTCCATATGGTACTATCAAAGCTGAGCAACATGGAATCATGAAAATTTATGATTTCCCCTCCAAAATCAGTACTATGTAAAGGCAAGTGGAAAATTAGCACTGTATGTTAAATTCATCTTGCCAGAATGTACCAAGCACTGCTACCTTTACCAGGAATCCCAGAACTTCACAGAAGGTACTGTACAGAAACTTATATTTCAGACAGAGGGATAGGAAAAACACAGTTCTTTTGCACATGGTGTTCTTACCACCAGTACAACAATTCATTTCCAAACCAAATAATCCACAGAAATCACTCTGATCCAACAGCAAGGTAAGCAATATCTCTGTGCAAGCAATACAATGGGAAGCTAACACAGAGTCCTTAACTTTCTTCACCATCTCTCTGCTATTTTTGTCTCTGCCATTGCCCAAATTTTATGATTAATGCAACTAATTTGCATTTATCGGCTCCTATACTATGAAAAAAACGTTTAGCAGCATAACTCATGTTTTCAATATGACACAATTCCATTATATATGAGAAGGCACTGAAGTACAAGACAAGTACAATTAAATATGAAAGAACAAAGGAAAACACAAACATGTCTGATATAAAAAACACACTAAGTCCTCAAATTTCTCTGTTGCTAGGATGCAGGAAGTTACAAGATCTGGTGGACACAGGTAAGAAATGTTCTAGAAACAAGTTAAACAATTAAAAAGCATTAATCTCATCCTTGACAGAACCCCATCACTGGAAAACAGTGAGTTGATGGAGTGCTTGGTGAAAATGAAACTGGAAGCTTGCTAGAAAAAAAGAATTCATTCTCTTCACAAAAAGGGCCATTTTGTTCATTATGTAAAAGCCCCTACACGAGTTCATGTGGTATTTACAGTTCAGACTTTGATCCTTTTAAAACATCTTTTAGAAACTATACTCTGCATTACACCAAATGCTGCTGATTGCTTCCTTTTTAATTTATTTGTAGTGCAGTATTTCCCATTCTCAGTCTTGAGCCAGACTGTCATTTTCACTGAGCAATACTCAGTTCAGCCAGTAAGCATGCACTTTCAAAACCCTCAGAAGAGTCACAAGACTAGCTACAGAACTTCGGCTGGAACTGCTTTCAGCAGCATGAAAGGTGGTATTTTGGATTTGTATCTATCCTAACCTAAACAAACACATACACGCTATCATTTTAACTACATATGCCTTTGAACTACAGAATTACTAACTCCAGAAAAAAGGAAGCAAGAGCCCTGACGTATCAGATTTGTGTAATTATTAGTAAGATGTCTGCTATGTCCTAGCACACCTAAAACTGAGAATCAGAAAGATTACTTCACAAAGAAAGCATCCAAGTCAGAAGGGCTATATGCTGTATGTGATACTTTTTAACGCTGATGTAGTGTGAATGCATGCTGCACCTATTGAGTGAAACAAAGAAAAAATTACTGGGATATTTGGATGTTTCACAAAACAATGGAAGTTTAAAAATAAAAGTCTTTGATGACCAAGTATCTCCTATTACCTGAGACTGTCAGCATTAATAAACTGCATTTTTCAGCAGGTTCTCCAGTTAAAGAAGGAGGGAGGAAGCAAAGGAACTAATAAAGCCTATGTTTGTGTTTCTTACTGCTAGCATTCCAGCACACTTAATTCAGCTTTTCTCCACCACACCCATTCTGATAGCTGGAAAAGGCAGGAGGCATCACGTGGCGTTGGTACTAAAAACAGGCTTCTGTCAACTGAATGGTCACATACCACTACACCAGGTACACAACAGCTGCTTTCACACCACAGGAATAAGGAACGCAGAAACAATGAAGTCCTTTTTTCCTAAAAAAGGAAAGCTTATCAGAAACATAAATTAAATAGTTGCTACAGCTGAAGAAGGATACGACTGAGCTTGTAGCAATTCCATACGCTTTAAAGACCCAGAGCATACTTCCTATAATGGATGACATGCACAATTACACAGCACTCATACAGACAACAAATTTCCAGCTAGATGTGAAAATGACTTATGTCATCATGTCTAATGCTGAAGAATGTTCTTTGCAATATAATTGAGTGTTGCTGGTATCTATTACAAGATTGTCTACAAATAATATGGAATGAAAGATGCAAAATTGTAAAGATCCCACAATAGTTTATTTTCAGTCATCTATACATATCCAAAGTCTGTACACAAAGGCCAAAGGGGCAGGGTATCCCTATGCTCCAGCTAACTAGCTTTTGGTAAGGCAATGCTGAAATAATTTAACTTAGCTTGCAATCAGGTAGCAGAACAATTGGATGTGCAGTGAAGCAGTCCTATGGGATGGGACCTGAGCCCTTCAGGTCAACAAGCTGTCCATAAGCCAGCAGTGTGTCCTGGTGGCGCATTTGGAAGAGCATTGTCAGCAGGTTGAGGAAGGTGATCCTCACCTGCTCACATTTGGTGAGGCCACATCTGGACTTTTGTGTCCATTTCTGGGCTCCTCACTAGAAGGGAGTCATGGAGCCTGTGGAGCGGGTCCAGTGAGGGCTAAAAACATGATTAACATAGGTGCATATTACAGACCTTTTACATTGCTCTATCCCTCAGAAGATGGGAGAGAAAATCTTTCTTACAGATTAAACACATAAACAAGCAACAACAAATAATCTTATTTTCCAAACACTCACTCTTAGGTTTAGTTAGAGAGAGAAATCATACATATTCAAAGTTAAAACTACTTAAACCAAAATAAAATCTCTGCACAGACACTCTTCTTTAAGCAATGGTGCATTGGTTTTGCTTTTTGTGTGTTCTATGTCAGCTTAAGATATCAGTAGGCTCTATCAAATTAAGTGCATTCACAAAAGCTTTGGGCTAACCTGATTTACTTACACTGCTTGTAACATTATACTTTTAAGTAATTGGTCCAACTCCATAGATCATGTCCTTTATCTACAGAATTTAAAAACCTAAAGATGCAATTTAAAGAAGCTCGACCCACATATCTAAAATGCACAATAAATTTAGTATTGACTTTCTTAACAAAATGAGCTGAAATCCAGAAACGGTGACTTCTTTCAACAAATTAAAGACTGTCATTATTAGAGAAAGACAGACAGACATAAGCCCCGCAATTTTGCATTCATTTCTTCCTTATGTAAACTAACAGTAAGTGACTTTGCCCATAAGGAGCAAATCCACACAAGGAGTTCACCTAAATGAACACAATGCTGCACTGGCTTCTTACTAAGTCCTTACTATGGGAACTTTTATGAACTCATTTTGTCTTATAAGTTCTGTATTTTAACGAGCTCAACTCTTTGCTCATGCCACCTCACCACTCTAGTAAAGGTCAATGATCTGCAACACAGATAAAGGCGTTCCCATAAATGTGACTGCACAGGAACTCTAGAAAAGCAGTCCAACTGCACCAACCTTAGGGGTGTGCACAGTATATAAGCAATCTCTCTTGCATGACTTTGTGTGAAAAAAGAGGCTTATGCAATTGCTCTAGAATTACTATTGCCTGTGGTGAATGTGTTCATTAGTGATGGAAGGGGAATTGCATGTAGGCAATAACATACATGGCAGGAAAGTGTTCTTTCCTACATAAAAATAAAAAATACCCACAAAAATAATTGCATGTGGTAATTTGTTGCTATAGCTTCAAAACAGCAAAAAAAGATATGACAACGAAGTGACAAGAACAGGCATACAATTTTAAATGGCAGATATAAGAATACCCCATGTAACACAGCTACTGGCAACATTGCCTATAATACACCAAGGGAGATTATGGTCAATGCAAGGACTTACATAGAACAAAACAATTTGCTGCTGTTGAAATTCTGTGATAGCAGCCTTTATGGTATTGCCACAAAATGGGTTTACATTGTGATCCATCGGGAAAACACATTTTCTTTAATGCTGACAAAAACAAAGTCTGAATAAAACTTTCTATGATGTCTTGATTCTTAAATTAAAACTAAAAATCATAGTCACTTATAGAAAGCGTTAAACCACAGCAAAGGGCTAATTATACCGTACTAACTTTCTTTTGTCTAGTATAAAAGGACATTTTTTTACTTTGCCTGGCTGAGTGTAATAGCCTATGAATTATGAGATCAAAGCAGCAAACTGTATGTTTTCTAAAGTAAGAGTTTCCTTCACCAAGTTTTACACTTACTACAGCTGAAAGAGCTGTGTGAAGGGATCAGCACTAAACCCAAAGGACAGGCTGTGCACAGCAAGAAAGAGAGCAACTCCCTCGTGCTTTTTGCAGGTCACTACCAAGGACCATGTTAGCAGATCCACACCAGACCCTTAACAGGCAGCTCTGCTGCTACCAGTAATTAGCTTGGACAGCTCTGGCTCCAGGAGTAGCAGCAAGGCTACACCATAATGAGCTCAGCTGGGATTAGCAGGACAGGGCAGGGAACCAAGAGAGCTAAGGCATTCTGCATTGCGTATGTATCACAGAGATCAAACAAGGATGGCTGGCTAGGTTATCCCCTCACCACCTCATTCCAAAAATGAAGCACGGCAGTGTGTAAAATACAGGCTAATGAAGAGCGACACCTTCAACAGATGAGAGCCACATTAATTAACACAATCCCTAGATCATGGAATACAGTTTCTGTTAGTGCTAGCAAACTTGTAACTTGTCACTGATTTAAGGGGGAGAGAGAAGGAAGAAAAAAAAAAAAGAGCTGATGTTTTCCTTTTCTGCTTTTGTAGATGTTTTTATAATGGAATTTTGCAAGGAATTCCTCTTGTATGGCCTATAAAGCACTTCAGAAAAAAGCCAGTATGTTTCTTTACTTAAACAGCATTAAAGAAACAAACTCACTTCTCAATCAACAGCTTTTTGTGCTCTCTTTTGAAGAAAGCCATTTCATTTCACATCACATCAGGATCCTCTTGACAAAGCCGACAGGAGCCTGTATGCTGGTATCTGCTTTTACTATTTTCAAGCCTGTTTATGAGTTAAAAAAAGCTTGTTTGTTTTCAAATATCTAAATGTTTTAGAAGAACCAGAATAAAAGCACCCCAGCTTTGAGAAAATACAAATTTTCAAGTACAGCATCCAGTGTATCTGAATTTTGTATGTAATATATGTTCTGAGGTGTGAATCCTTAACTGTGTTAATAAAGAGAAGTTCAATTACATGGTTTCAGACAGATACTGTGCTAGTATGACACCATGCCTCCCAGGTGATATGTGGCAGAATAGTGTCACCCACATTCTGACAACATTACTTTAAATACTGGTATGAGAAAGAAGAACCTAATCTCTTGAAAATAAAGGGAGAGTCATCAGCTCGCCTAATATCCCAGCAAGCCAATCTGGAAGTTGCAACTAATGCCCATTCTAAATCACACTGTTGTTTTCCAGTTTAATAAATAAAATATAATGAATAAACTATCTATGGTCAAGATGATGTATTAAGAAAAAGCAAATTGACTTTAGAAGCACAGAAAAATAAAATTAAAATATTTAATAGTTTTTCTGTCATTAAAATATTTTTAGGTATTTTAATAATGCCAAACATAAAAATTGTATTAAAAAATCTTTTATGAGATCAATTTAAACTCTGCAATACAAATTCCTACTGGGCATAGAAACAAACTCTTAGACAATGTGGTAACCTCCTAAGGCCCCCATCATCTTTGCAGTCACGTACATCAGTGCAAGTTGTATGTACACTGACAGGTGGATTAGGTCCCATCAGCTGCCATCTCAATAACAGATACTAATCTATGAAGAATATGGAGAATGGGGTCCTCCATCACTTACAAAGGATCAGAAATGCCACACAAGCACCTGAGTTCTTAATGCACAATTTACATTACAGCAGCACTACACAGCATTTTGAGATACCAAAATAACGGAGTCTTATTGTTAGACTGCTTTTATTTTGTCTTGTCTAGTTTCCTTTTTTAAGCATATTAGAAATGAAACTCAAACCTCCTTTAGTGTGGCTTCATACAAATCTAATCTGATGACAAAAATTACTGAAACTCTGTTATTTTAAGCTCATCTTAAATAGAGATGAAAAAAAATAAAAGACTAGGTGAAGACTGAGCATTATATTCTCCCCAATATCTACTTTTCCCAAATACATTCATTATAACAGAAGCTTCTCTCATTTACTTTAAACAGAAACAGAAGTCACCTTTGTCTCTTTTTCCCTTTTCTTTTTCATTTTTTAGCTAACAGAACAAGAACATTCAGTGCTTCACTGTATATCAAGTTTAAGATTTTAATGTCTTTATCTAGTTCAATTTTTTTCATCTTGCTAGCCTTGGCCTCTCAGTGGATATGAAAGCCTGTCTAGGTATAGACATAGAATCAAATAATTTCATTGAATTTAGCAACTATCATCCTTAAGTCACTTCCAGGTTGCACTAAATTTAAAACAGTGAACTAGAAGAAAAAAAATCCATATTTTTCCTAAATAAAACCAAAAAACTTTTCATCATAATTTAACCAAATATATTTGCCATTATGCTTGGGTATTTTAAAAAATGCTCCTGTGCTACCACCAATGCCTGTAGCAATTTTGTACTTTACCATTGTTTTCATGCACTTTTTCCCCCTTATTTTAAAGACAAACCGCTTCTAAGTAAACGCTAGTATTTCAAAGCAATGCAAATCTTCTAAGATAGGCCATAACATTACTTATATATGAGGAACAGTTTATCATTCACAGTAGGATGCTTTATGTCACCCCAGACTCTGCACAGCTACCAGTTTTGCAGCATTTTCTGTGACTCTCTTTTTCTTCAGAGAGAGTTATAAAGTTAGTGTTGAGATTAGTCAGTATTGTTGTAACTGCAAAAATAAATGTATTTTTAGTAAAATGAACAAATGTTTATTGAGCTGTTAGGTGAATGCTAAAGCCCTGCTAAAGCCACAAGGAAATTACTTTCTTGAAACAGGTCCTGAAAAACAGCAGTGCTTGAAAACTGAACTGCTAAGAAATGTTTTCATACCTCCAATTGCATCTGTTTACCAAAAATTCTGTCTGCTAAGGACTTAAAAAAAAGAAGGGTTTCTGCATAAAATTTTCACTGTTCTGTATAGAGCCTAAGGGAGAATGATATACAGAATGTTCATTATGCAAATTTTATGTGGTAAAGTCTTTCCTCTTTCCATTAATAAAGATATATTACTGCATTTTTTTGTAAAATTATCAGAAATAATTTATTTTTAAATAATTTAACAGAAGAAAACACCCTGCTTTCATGCACATATTATTTTATTTTTCCCTGATAAGGAAGGAGATTTTAATTTCAGTTAATATATGAAACACTAAATGTTAGAGAGGGTATTATTTCTATATTTTAATGAATAAAACTACTTTTAAAAACTATTTGAAACATAATGAGCAACTGCTGTGTTACAGAAAATTAAAAACATACAGTCCACAAAACAAATGAGTGAGGAATTAGAAAAACATAAGTAAGTGGTCCTAGCTGACCTTTGTCCAGTATTCAGGCTCTCAATGAGAGCCTAAACAAGATAAGTCAAGGTGTCAGCTCAATATATTTCTTCTTGGTTTCAACTATAATTTTTCTCAAATAAGGGTAAGCCATGTATTTTGCTGTAACAAAGGATAGTCTTGATCCTCACATAGTAGCTTCTTCCTTCAAATCACATTCCCTTTAAATACCTATGTAATACTTCTATTCAGATTTCTTGTGTAAGGAAAATGTTTTTAATGAGCTATGTAACTTACCTGCTATCGCCCTCTTCCCACTGCTTTTATTGCTCTTTTAGTGCTCTGTAGTTGGTCTGTAACATCTGCAGCCTCTCTTTGTGTTTTCCATAGGCTGCTCTTAGCTCGTAAGATTCTTGAGACTGTATGAAATCAAAAGAACAAAATCAGAGTTGAACAAAATGTAAGAGACTGTTACACAGATCACATGAAACAAAAGTTCTCTTTCAGCAACTACTATGAGACTCAGAATTCTAAATAGAGAAAATCAGGATTCAGTCCTCGAGGTCAAAGTTTTCTTATTACTACTTTGGAAAATTCTGCTGATTTGGCAATTCACTTAAATATTATTTTCATGCTGCTGAAACTCTTAAAAATTTACTACCAAAATGTCAGCTTTTATCTGGTGAATACATAGGCCTTCATAGACTGAAAAAGGATTGTTTGCATTGTTTTTCCATTCGAACTACATTTTTTCTTTTTTTTTTTTTTCCCACAGGAAATCTGATCTATGTATTTTCAATGGAAATACTGGTCACATGAGAAAAACTTACATTTAAATGGCTTCAGGATTTCCTCACATATTAAGGTGTTTCTGTGAATATATATACACCTGCAACAGACTTTGTCCTCTGTAAAGTAATGCAGCAAACAAGAAATAAAAACAATTTTTACAATAGCTTTTATATACATGCAAAAAATGTACAGAACAAAAAGTAAAATACACTTTGATTTACGTAAGCTTAAGAACAGACTTTCCTAAGTGACAATACAGTGCTCTGGGAAAAAAAAATAACACTAAGAAGAAGCATTTCACAGTGAAAAGCAAGTCAAACTCTAGCATACACTAGTAAAGAATTCACCAGCAAAGAATTCATTTTGCTGTAGCAAAATTTTCAGAGGTTCATTTTCAGTTCAATGGGAGCTCTGCTTGTAGAGCTACTACAGAACTAAATAAATCAGAATACTTTATGTGCAAGTATTTACTCCTCATATGCAAGGAGGACTTTTCAGCATTAGTCAATAAATTAGAACAATAGTCAGAGCTGCAAACAATAAAAACTGAATCCCACTATAAAAATGGCAAGGGTTTTCAGAGTACTGTTAACTACAAAGTACCTATACTGAGCTTGGCTTACCAATGTAGCCCACCTTCCATGATGCACCAAATTGAAAGATACCAGCTAAAGTTTCCAATAGTACTATATACAAAATTCCAGAAGTTTTCTTGAAGTCACTCAGGAAACACAAAGAGAAGATTTAGGAACTGAATCAAGTCCAAAGTGACCCTGTCATTAAATACTTTTCCAAATGGTGGTGGTAGGTTTTTTTTCTGGAAAAAACCTCTAAACCCAATACATTTATAATTTTTGAATTGTTTAAGAAGTACTTTTGACTGGTTTTAAGTAACTCAACTTAAAAACAACTACATAAATAGCAATATAATTCTTAGACTAAGAACACAGAGATCATTACCAAGGTTTGCAAGAGGAATTTTTCATAATACAATTACAGATGCTGTGTTTTCAAGAGAAGTTCATGAAATAACTGTTCTGAAATTGTTTGATATTGCTAGCAAAAACTGGTCAAGTCTGGCCGGGTACTGGAAAATAATATCTTCAATATAAATCCTCAGAAGCTTATTAGTGTCAATGCCCTTTCAGAGATGCAACCAACTGTAGAATTTGGCCTTTCCTATTTATGATTCTACATTTTTCATTATTGCTTACCTGTTCTATTATCCATTCTGTTACAGTTATTGCCTTCCCTTATCACTTGCTGCGCTCTTGCAGAAATAGAAATTAGACAATTAACTGCCCTAATCACTCTCTCTATTGAATTAAGCACTTCAGGACTTTAAAATAATCACTGAAATTTCCATAATCTGTTAGATTCATCTCTGTCTGAATTATATTATATTTAATAACTAAACTGTCTTGTACACAGTTTTGTATATATTTACAGAATGGGACAGAAAAACCACCTCTAGCAGTGCTGGACCTCCAGATTATTCCCCAGCTGTCCCCTGTCATCCACAGTACTTCCCATGCAATAATGAAAAACAGTAAAACAAAGTTCAATCTCAATCTGCAGGAGGAAAAAACCCACTGCCTATGAAAAAAACAGCCTTTTGTTTTTTTGTTTTGTTTTGTTTCTTTGGGCAGGCCGCTCACATAAGTCAAAAGATTCTAATCAGTAATTCAAATTTTTGTTGAAATTAACCTTCTGTTATAGAAAAAGGAAATGTAAAAAATTACACTGATTCAATTATTTGACTATGCTTAGGCTTACAAGAACTGAGGCCCCAAATAGTTACAAAAATAGTTTTTTCCACAAACTGTTATGTGGATAAGCTGCAATATTCTATTTTTTATCTATTTTCAGTATTTGAACACTATACATGGAACAGGCTACATATGAAATCTGAGGTAAATGTGAGTGTGGTCTTGCTCAAACAAACAAGTATTAAGGTGGCCCTAAAGACTGATGTACATAATCTAGTTTTACCTCCAAAACTTTTATAACCTAAAAAAGGATGAGAAAACTCAAAGGGAAGAGCTCTTCTTGGTTTTGAGGCCTTTCCAGTTAAAGCCAGGATTATCTCCTCTAGGCTACACCAGCCATCACAGCTCAAAGAGAAGATGAGCATATTCTTAGTTTGTATCAAATAACTACTTCTCTGATGAAATGCCCTTAAAATGGGGTTCAGCTCAGTGAGCTCGGACCCTTGGGCAATACATCAAGGACACTAAGGTGGCTGGAATGAGAGACAGCTCAATGCTCTCCTGGCAGTAAAAGTCATAGGAGTTTAATAGCAATTAAGTCCTAAGGGAGCAGGGTGGAGACAGGGTTGAAAGAGAGCCACGAGGTGTAGGGGGGGAGGGGCAAAGAGAAAGCAGGACAGCAGAGAGACGAGAGAGGGCAAGAGAGCAAAGAGACTGGATACCTGGTGTGGTTCACCTTTATACCCAGGGAAAGAAGGGTATAAAGGGCCAATGGGAGACAACTGATGGCACAGGTAAGGTAGGGGGAGGGGCTTTAATCTGAGACAGGGAGGGGGAAAGATTACAGGGGACACATGGGACAAACCATTGTGATACAATTTTGATAATTCATTAGTACAATGCAACACTTCTCAACAACCAAACACTTACCTACTTCTTCAAGACCAACAGTAGATTAAAGTACTTATGCTTTGGACCAATCAAAGTAGCAGCTTGATAATTTGTTGTTTAAAACCCAGAAAATACTCTTATTTATTTTGATGTTCTCTTCCATAAACAAGAGTGCAATCAGGCATGCTCTGTTACTTTCTAGTATGTCCAGAAAAAAAGCCAATTCTGTATAAAAACTCTGATTTAAAATGATCACCCCATTTATACCAGCAATTAAGATACTCAGAGCCAACTTTTCTCATTCAGAAATGAGTCAGCTGAGTGGAAAAAACTATGAACAGGACCTTGACCTTTCCCACTCCTTTGGAATACTGACTGGGGCATTCCTGTTCCTGAAAACCTCCAAAATAGAGCTGTTTTTTTTTCCTTTTTTTAAAATTGTTACCCATTTTTCAAAAGGACTAATGTATAAAGTCACCATTTCAGGTTCCAGACATGCATCATCAGTGTGTGTATTGACAGAGCAACCATTTCTCTGAGCAAGAAAATTTCAAATAATCATATAGACAATACTTCGTTTGAAAAGGCAATAATGCAAGGACCAGTTTGGAAAATGTTGATCAAATCCATTTTTCATTGTTGGAATCAATGCCTGAGAGAAGGCCAGCATTAAGAAATCACAGAATGGCAACAGAAATGTTCTGACATTAACTTTATGACAGCTTAACTCACTGTCATGCTGGCAGCAGCCTCACTGAAATATGAATGTAGTCCAACAACAGTGTTTATTATGATGACCTCGGCCTCTATAGCTTCTTTTCAACCCATTAAAGCATTCTGCAAAAGAAGCCAAGAAGATTTTCAAGAGAAAATGCAAGAAGTTCATGTGTCCATTTTCAAGGGAACATTTAGCCCTTAAAGACAGATGGATGTCTCTGATAGAGATCCCGCACCTGGTAACATCATAAAGCAGCACAGATTTTTAAATTATGCTTTAATGTAAAATAGATGATAAATAAAGGCAGTGTGGTGAATGGTACAAATTATTATATGAAGTTACACAGACAGAATTCTTTCTCCTCTGCATCTACTTTCCTTCACTCCTCTTTCCAGAAGAAATGTAAAGCTTTCTATCATTTAAGGCAGCAACCATACACACTGATGTGTGTTTTGCTTCCAAGATCAGAACAGCTGCAGCCTACAGTTCTAGAATAATCTGTATCACCAGTGTCAGACAGGCCAAGTAAGAGTAATGAACAGGAGGCTTCCCAAAGGCCAGTTCTGAGGTTTAGCTGGTAGGACGTGCCTTAGATTTCTCAAAAGAGAGAAAAAACAAAACAAAATTAATTTTCTGTCTCCCAGGAGCGAGACAACCTGGAAGACTGAATTTTAATTCTAAATAACCTCTCCTGTTCATATACTCTAGATGTGTTAAGATGATGCATTAAACTCTCCCAAGTATACAGATGGATGAACTGTGGCATTTGTGCTGAAATATACTTCCTATTTACAGTTTATCTAAAATTAACTTATCACTATGGTTGGTAGAGCTTCCAAATTTTTTCACTTACATAACTTTTATTATAGGATGTTCAATACAACCAGTTCTCCTTTAGGCTACACATACTTGAAAATATTTTCAAATTCTATAACTGAACAAAGATAAGCTACAAAAAAAGAGAAAGAGGACAGGGAAGAGAGGGAGAGGGAAGAAGAGGATGAATTTTAAATGTTTAAGAAAATATGACTCAGGGTTTGTGTTTTGCATTCAGAGGTGCAATTTTTTGGTGCAATTTTTATTGGTGCAAACCAATAGTTTGTTCAAAAGGTATTGTATTTCTGTAGCAAAATATCAAACCAACAAAAACACAGCTACAAAAATCTGTGATACAGGGACAAAATGAGAAATTGTAAAACAAGCTCAATTAAGATTTTCGACAAAGGGGTGGAGTGAGAGGGATTGTTATTTTTTTTTTTAAACAGCTTTTATTAGACCAGCAACTAACTGAGCCATAACTTATGCAGTTTCCAGAGGTCAATCTTTTTCAAGTTATTGACTTCAGCATTTTAAAGTATGGCTTGATTGTACAGAAAAAAATCTTTGTATTTTCAGTGCTTCTACTTTCTGATTTACATCAACTTCTCAGAATATTTATTCTCAAACACAAACTTTGAAAACGTATTTAACAAGTACATGTTATTGATGACAGCTCAATTAAGCTTCCACAGGACTGCAGGATTACTCACACAGTAAAGCAAAAAGATAAAGTAAAGGAGAGTGCTCTCTGATCCAAAGAGACTTACAGTCCATAAAAATATGTGTATTTTTAATTTTTAAAATGTCTGTTTGCTTTGGTATATCTTTATCTATGCAAGCTTATAGCTAGAAGGCTTTTTATTTATTTTTATTTAATGTTCACCTTTAGCTGTAGTGCTTTCTCTAAGTTTTCAATCTTCCTTTCAGCTATTTTAAGCTTCTTTAGTTCCTCTGACTCTCTAAAAGAGCTCTTCGGGGACAGAGACCTTGAACGTTTCACAGGTGGTTCCTGGAGAATAAAACAAGGACATGGTTGAACTAGTTGGAACACCGGATTATGAAAGACATGCAGAATTAAAGAAGAAGTAATTTTGAATACTAATAATGAATTATAAAAAAAAAAAATCTGCATGGAATACCAGAGAAATAACAAGCAGAATTACCACAGCGCTACCACTAAAGGTTTCTCTGTGACTCGTTAATGAGAATATTCATTTACATTTACATTGTTTCTTTCAGAATAATGATGTCCCATTAGGGAAGACTAAAGGGTTATAGACTCAGAAATGCAAGAAACCTCATTACAAAGGAGGGGATAGAGGCTGGTCTAATTGCTCTATAAGGGTCCAAGGTTACACTTGATAGGACAACCAGAAACAAGAGGGAAAGGATTTTTTTCCCTTTGAAATAGTTTAACACACTGTGAAGTTGAAGGAACAATATGCTTGAGGAATATAAATACAACAGACAGTAGATCTCATACCATAATGACCATATGGTCATTAACTATAATGTGACTAACTAGAGACAAGAATATGTGTTTATATTATGTACAGCTTCATATAGCAATCTGGAGAAAGAGTATGTGAAAGTAACACTTAAACTGGGCAGCTTTCTTGTTCATTCTATGTCATATGTCCTTATGGCAGAGAAAGAAAGGTCTCAAAATTAAACTTCAGATTTTTGGAATAACTTTGTTAAAGAACAGTGAAATATTAACACATACTTAATGCCAATAAGGTAGAATACTGTTATGCCAACACATAAAGTCAAACAGAAACTTAAAGTAAATTGTGATTATTCTTGCTGCATTATGCCATTTTCTCTGGGAAATAACTGATGCACAATAAAAGGAATAAAGGATATATTCTTCAATACTGTACACATCAATATTTTCTCTAGTCCTTTAAATTTATTTAATCTTGAAGAGTATCTTAATTAGCAACTGATATTTTTTTGTTCGACCACTACCTTCCAGTATGAAATATTTACAAGACACCACATACCATATTTTCATTTTGAATAGCATGGGTTTCCAAAAAGGAGGAAAAAAAAATCATTAAATATCAGAAAACAGTACTATCTCATATTTATATTTATATTTATATTTATATTTATATTTATATTTATATTTATATTTATATTTATATTTATATTTATATTTATATTTATATTTATATTTA